>CAJNIZ010046206.1:0-36979 GCA_905231905.1 Symbiodinium pilosum | reverse complement strand
GCAACTCAATGCTACTGTCACCCCCTTTATTAATGCTATGTGAATATTTTCAGCTATAGATATCCTCAGTAGTTTTAGATTCAGGGAGAACCTTGAGGGGGTAGCATGGAGGAGGGCCCTTAAATCCTAACACCAGGAAAGTCCTGAGTGATGGCACCGGTAGTGGGCATAGTAGGAACGGAAGAGCCCCAAACCTAGGTACTATTTTGGGATGATCAGGAACTTCCCTATTGTTGTAGAAGGGAGCCTAGTCGTAAAGAATTTTGGGGGTCTTTGACATGCTACCCGGCAATGATAGGGGTAAGTAATAGTAATACCCAACCCAACACTCAAATCCTAAACCCT
Organism: Symbiodinium pilosum; assembly: GCA_905231905.1. Taxonomy (NCBI): domain Eukaryota; class Dinophyceae; order Suessiales; family Symbiodiniaceae; genus Symbiodinium; species Symbiodinium pilosum. Next base: position 36,634 of record CAJNIZ010046206.1, on the reverse strand, counting down.
TAACCCTAAGCCCCAAATCCCAAACCCTAAACCCTAAACCCTAAACCCCAAACCCTAGACCCTAAACCCCTAACCCTAAATCCCAAATCCCAAGCCCTAAACCCTAAGCCCGTCTCTGTATGAAGGCTTGGGACAGGGAGGTTGGTTCTTCGGTTTAGGATCCAAGCGGTTTAGGGTTTAGGGTGCTGTTCAGGAGCTTAACTTAAGTGATTCATACCCATTGGGGTAATATTAGTGTTATATTGGGGTCATTTTGGGATAGTGCAAAATGAAATAGAAACTACCTATTTAGGGTTTAGGGTCTGGGGGTTAGGCTTCAGGGCCGTGGGTGCAGGGTTCCTATAAAAAGGAAACCATATGATTTACAATATACCCAGTTTATGGTAACTTAGTTAATTGCAGCCCAGTAGTTACTTTGAGGCCCGGCGGAACAGCAGTGGTTTCATGGCTTTCTATATATTAGCACGGACAGTAGAGGAGACATTCTGAGGAGCACCCACGGGGTCCTTGTACGTCCACCCAGATCTAGATCATCCACCTTGAACAGGCCACAGGAGCGAAAAGGGTCACACATCTGGGGCCAGTCACGAAGCAAGAAAAGCTCGAGAGAGATGTAACACTTATTCCTCATCTCCTTTTGTCAGCGCCACAGGTAGTTCAAATTTTCATTTGGCCTGCCGCAAACTTTGTCCAATTTGGCGCCCCAGGCAATAAATGCAAAGAGTTTTTTGGAGAGCGGGATTTTAACATTGTAAGATTCAGGAAACGTGTAATTTGTATGGTTCTCAGGGTTTAGGGTTTATGTTGGACCACGAAAAGCGGCCCATGTCTTACAAAGAGGTTTTGGGGGTAATCCCCAACCCCGGAAATTTGAATCCTGTAATTGTCATGATTACTGGACCATAACAAGGCCGTACTTTGGGGCGTGAATTGTCTTTGCATTCGCGAACACCACTCCAGTCTCTCCTCGGGAGTGCTATAGCCCCTTGAAAGGATGGAAAAGACAAGCAATATCCCGTACCAGTCTGTGCATCAAGTAGGCGTGCTTTTCATTTAGGAAAATTTCTCGAAGATCCCCAAAGGATCAGAATTGGGGTGGAGTCTGGGTCAACTTTGCACTGTGGGGGTTGCGAGGTGGTCCAACGGTACAAGCTCGTTGCAGATCACCATTTTTGCTTGCAGATATGCCGTGTGGGTTGGCTTTAAATTGATGGTTCCATTTAAAGTCCCTAGATTCAAGCCACCCCAAGTCCTTCGCAGCTTAGGGCATCCAAAAAAGGACCTCTTGTGTTGGTAAATCCCTCAGCTTACTGCAGGCAATACTTCAGCTTTTTTTTTTTTGGCTTGTTGGGCTTCTTCAAGCAGACCCTTCTGGGTATCTGGTATTTGTTCGGAATGTCTCGAGAAGGATCCTTGGGTGAAAACTGACTTTTGAGACCAGCCCGTCCGTTGCAAGGCCCCATGTGGAAGGCCCACGTCGCAGACGTATGTGACGGAGGGCAAGGCTGCGGTGAACTCAGGGCACAACATGAAAGGTACCAACGATGCTGCACGTTTTGAGATCTTGTAGAACGATTACAACAACATGCCATGTCCACACGTATCAGCAACACGGCTGTACTGTAGTATTCCGATGAACCCAGAGAGCCAAGAATACTTTAATCCGGAATATGACGTAAAGCATGCAAGGATTTCTAGTATGATTTGAGGAATACCCGGCAATGAAGGGGTATAAGGCTTCAGGGTTCGAAGGCTCATCACGTACATGATTTGCAGTAAAGCCTGCACTGGCGAGGGCTCAAGTCTAGGGTGATCGTGGCTTCAGGTGGGCCTAGGCCCCAGAACCGAATACAGAGGCTAAGACAACTACCCATGTTATGGTCTTGTTTCTGGATTCCGAATATGCTTTTGATATAGGTTGCCTCAAAAAGACCTCAAAAATGTATTGGCGATTGTCTAGGCTCCCACAGTAGACTCCGTTCAACAGATCCGGAACCCCAAGCTTAAACATTTCAGCCTTGAATCGAACCTCAAGCGCTCAACCCACACCCTGAATCCCAAGACCATAATGTTTAGCCCGAAGCAGGAAATACTCAGGAGGTCCCATTGCTGTCTACGTGTTTGCAACCAGATGTTCTCAAGAGTTCTGACGAGCAAAGAAAAGCTTTGTCTTCAATGTTTTGCTTCTCCATGGTGATCCATGCACCGTATCAACATAACTCATTGTGCTTGTGAATGGGGATGTCGAAGGCATTCGCAGTGCCAAGCATTCAGGACGACAGTTGCCTATGCACCCAGGCAATTGCTGTTCCCAGCTCACTACTCATTATTGGACCCAGCACGCATCGGCTAGGACCGTGTTATGGCAGAATATGCTTGTCGGACCCTAGTGAACTTGGCGAGCTGGGAAAAGTCGGGCCATATTGCGGTATATCAAGAATCCTGCGCGATGTAAAGCCCTCACACGCCGCTTCCGGATCCTTCTGTCTTACGTGCCATCAGAGTGTCAGAGGAGGCAGGAGTTCTGGGACATTCTGCAGACAATTGAAAGAGGAATCAGAGGGCGCGGGCCATCAAATGTCAGCTCGCAAACATGGCTCCAGAGCAAATTTTGATCTGTCAGGCGGCGTGTTGGCAAACTATGATGCAGATTCGCAACGACATGTGGTGTTCCTATTCAAAAGTTGCAAAATGTGATTCGCATGGCGTGCCGCCACACCTTGCACGACACGAGGACGATTGGCCCAGTTGACGCGTTACCATGAGCCGGTCTGTCGTGTGCTGGCGCGTCGTGCCTGCCTGGAGATGTCCAACGCAAGCGCAGCGTGAGGGGCGGGCATCGATGCGGTTACGGTGCAGATTTGGCAGCAAACTCCTGCAAAGCAACTGTGTGCTTGAATTCCGTGGCCTGCCGTTGATGAAAGAAGTCAGCACGGTTTGGCCACAGGTGTATGGTTGCCAACTATGTCACTGGCCACTGTCGCGGGTCGCTGGGACCAGCCTTGACTGTTTTTGGGTTGTTGGGTTTGGACGTGCAATCAACCTGGCCACTGCAGACTGACACCGATCGTGCCTACGGCATTTGGTAAAGAGCCTGGGGGCAAGGTCCCCGCATATATAGCGTATTTGTAGTTATAGGCGCCTTTGCAGGAGCAGCGCAGCCAGACTTTTTTCCATGCGCAATGACATCTCAATGCGTATTTGTCGCCACAGTCGATCTGAACGTGCATGTTCAAGATTTTGAGCTTAATTTTTTTGCAACCGGAAGCGGCTTCTGCTCTAGGCCGGAGTGAAACACGCTGTGTCTGACGCGCTGTGGCTGTCGTGGGCACCGCACAGCGATGGACAAGCAGGAGTGGGGCACAATCTCCAAGTGCGAGGTTGATGTTTTGTGAGGCAAACAACCCGCAGGCGATTGATCGGTTTTTCCTTGCGTTGAGGTAGCCCACGCCTCATAGCGCTTGGTGTTGATTCAGTGTAATGTCGATCCCCACAAGCCTTGCAGCGAACAAATAAAGGTTCACCATCTATTTGTGTTGGCGTATGCACAGCTGCTGTGCTACCCCAATTTTGGTCGCTTGCATGCGGCTGTTGGGCTCTGTGCTGATGTTTGTCGCAGTTGTAAACAGTCGTTGTTGTTGAGCTGTCAAACGTAAATCCGCACAATTTAAATGGACATCATCATTTTGCAATGTCTGTTACTTTGTGTAAGAACAAATGAATGATGCGGTTTGCTATACTGTTTGTACCCATTTTCCTTCCAACCAACGAGTGCAACCGCATAGTTTTTTCAATCCGGAGTCGCCGCAACTTTATGCCGTCGTCGCGTTTGGGGACGCGCTTGTTGCGAAACAGGCCAAAAATGCATTTTCATAATAAGGCACGGGATTTAATCCTTTCCGCAAATCCCGCTAGATGTCAACTCTGTCGCGCATTCAACGTCGCGGGAAAGTTTACACCAGCAGCCAGCAAGAAACCAAATGTTGGTAGGCATTGCTCACACAGTCCTGGCCAGAATTTGGGCCAACACTGCGCGAACAGCCCGTTTGACTTGAACAAATGGAGGTTTCCCAAAATTAAAGGTACCATTTTGGGGGTCCCTATAATAAGGAATATAGTATTTTGGGGTCTATATTGGGGTCCCCTTATTTTGGGAAACTACCAAATGGTTCTGAGGCGTGCTGCCCTGTCACCTTGCTGGCCTGCAAAAATTTGCAGCGTGCAAGTTTTTTTGGGGTTCGCGCACACAGGCTATTGTGAATGGATTTCCATCAGCCAACTTTCCGGTCATGTGGCATGCAGGTCAACGTCGCAGCTTGAAAGCTCCAGTGCTTTGACCATTCAATGCGCGAGTGTTTTCCTACATTTGTCCAATTAGTGCCTGAAAAATGGTGCGCGTTTCCAGCCATATGTGCAACATGCCCACATCAACATGATGCGTTGAACTACGGTTAGGTGGAAGGAAGCATGATGAGCATCGCTTGTTTTCATCGCATTACCCGACTGTGTGTGCAGGTGTAGGTGCACATGGCGCGCGAAACATATAGTGGCAGTTCAGCGAGTGCAAACTGTTGATTGGCACTTCACGTATGTCGATCTGCAAATCAACGGACCCATGGAAGATCTGATGTACACATATGACTCGTGACACTATACGTTGGACAGCGCACGAAATCTGGACATGGCGCGTGTGGACGGGAGTGATTTCAACACAACTACAAGTCAGCTGGGGGACTTGGTCATATGTTCAGGTCATTGCAAATGCAGGGCCGGAACATGACAATTGAACAATTTGCATTTGCAGGCTGCTTCCAGAGCGTTTTTTGCAAACAGAGAAATTCTCCTTGATCGCAATGTATGTTTGAAACAGCAGCTTGAGTTTTTGGATGCCGTGGTTACCCTTGTAGCCTGTTTCGCAGCTGGTCACAGGGCCATCTTTCACGCTCATATTCGCCAGTTTAATGTTGAGTTCAGATGGCTTCTATGGCGAATTGTGGGGCCCTTGGCTGACATTCAATGGGACATGCCCTGGCACCTCATTTTACACCATTGGAATGCGAAAGCAATGCGACACTGGGAAGGTCTTCGCCGGCTGACCTGGGGACAAGTTTGCTTGCGTTCTTATTGGAATTTTGCGTAGCATGCTGCTAATCTACCAAATACGAGGTGGATCAAGCGAGCGGCAGCCGCTCGGGAGACCTGTTTTGGGTAGACCCCGCAATATGTGGGCATCTTGTCTCGAGACATTTGCTCGCTGGAAACGATAGGACAGGTGGGAAGCAGCAGCTTTAGACAACAGACTTTGGAATCAGTCGCGCGATGAGTTTTGCCAGTTTGTCATCAGGCAAAGAGCATGATGGATGTAATTTTTGTATGCTAATGCTTGTCTCACCTGTACCCTAGAAGGGACGCCTTCAGGCGATCAGGGCTCGACTCGACTCGACACTTTTGCAAAGTCCCATGGGGGTGAACGTCGCTTGGATATTATGCGAATGTGACGCGGTGTGGCACAACCTTTGTTGCATTTGGGCTCTGGTTAATGCATGCTGTTGACAAGTGAAAGAAGGAGACAAACCCATCAACGACCATGAGTCATGATTAGATCGTGAAACGTGATTTTGGAAGTACGGGGTCAACAAACAGCAACAACGGCAGAAGAATGATTCTGCCGACTTGAGTCTTGGTCAGCGAACGGCTGGGGCCTTCCCCTGCTGCCAAATGCAGTGGCTCACGTCCGGGCCAGACGGGTATCCCGCGGCGCCCGCTGCCAGCCAGGGCCCCTGCGGGCCCAGCGCAGCTGCACCGTCATTTCCAACATACCACTCCACCGTCGCGCCCAAGCTGACGTCGCGGCGCGGCGGAAAGCTGGCGGGGCGCGCTGGGCGCGGAGATGGACGAGGTCGAGCAGGACTCGATGCCCGCCGTCATTCCAGCATCCGCCCACCTCAGCGCCCAGAACCACGAGGCGCTGCGGGCCACCCGCACCGAGCTCTGGGTATGTGTAAGGTGATAAATCACAACATTAACTGCAACAGCACAATATCAAGTATGCACACCACCGCGGCCGCAAAATTTCCACGTTTTTCACATGTGTGTCATGCCACATACACACGCATAGACATGGAGCTTTTGGGGCACGGTTGCGCGCGCAAACTCAACTCACACAGCCTGCACACATGGGCAACAGAGGACATGCTACGTGTAATGTCGCGAGTTCGATTTGGACACGTGCGCCTGTCGTCCTGTGTCCGCACAACGCATAGTGAAACCTCCAAACTCGTTCAGTTCAGGAAGCACATGTTGCGACCAGCGGCATCATTTACCCTTCAACAAAAGCATACCCCCCGCCCGTGAGTCAATATGTTTTACGACGTGTCGCATTTCATTGACGTTGATCATCCCCGATGAGCTCGTCGCCGAAAAGTGTTCTGTTTGTTTCGGCTACCCGTTGCAGAAATAACCGTGTTGTTTCCTTGAGTACGCTTCAACACGACACCGCAGTTTGACATCGAGGCAACGTGTTTCCTAACCAGAGCTGCTATGCAGCTGTGCCTTTCTAATCTCAGGGAACAACAATGAGAAAACGACCGTAAACCAAGGCTGGCGAACAGTTAGGTTTTGTTGAGGCTTAAAAAATTCATCTCGATGCGAAGAGAGATGCTGCTGGACTTGGCGGGGGCCATGTGGGCAACTTCCCGGAAACTCCCGGGAAGTGTCAGCCGAAGGTATTTGTCTCGCTGCCCGCCTCAAATCGCGTGGTACGATTTTTTATGGCGTTTCACCGCGATACCGTTGTCAAACAAGACATTTTTTGGGTACTGATGCGATCCATCGTTGCATGGGTTCGCTTTGCAGATGAAAATTGGGCAGAAGGCACGACGCATATGATTGTTTGCGTCGAGCGCCCTTGTTGCAACACCCCAGCTACACTCTACGTCTATAAGGTACGATTTGTGCCGCGCCCAGCAGCACAGAGTTGAAGGCAGAATTATTAGAGTGGAATGCTTGCCCGACCAATCTGCAAAGTGGAGTCTGTTTGTACATCATAACTGTCAAATGAGCCGAAGACCCCAACTCAATGGGACCATGATCAAAACGACGTCTGTATGTCACCGGTAAAAAACGCGTGATGTTCATTGCTGTGCAACAACCTCCTTGGATGGTCATGCAACAACACTGGTTTCCCGCAAACGCTGGAAGTAAGGTAACTTTGCCTATTCAATGCCATATATTTTTTTTGTGCAGGTGGGCGCATATGCAATCGTTGGGTACGGCTGCCATATGCAATCCTCGAGCGCCAGTCTTCTTTGCTGGACCAGCTCGCTACACCAGAGTCACTAGAGGACGTTCAGATCGCGTGGTTGCTCCTCTTGTACTGTGCCGCTCCACGAGCGCAGTATGCCTTGCGCAGTGTGCCGCCCCTTTTACCGAGGAATATCCTGCCAGCCACGACCAGGCCGTGTTGTCCTGCTTGGCCGCTATGCTGTCCCCTGGCACCGGTTGCGACTCTCTGCCACCCCTCGCCGCAGCAAGGGCCCAACTGTCCTTGAAGCATGGCGGCCTTTTTTTTTTCCCTCGGACTTTTCCTCGCGCCTGTTTGTCCCTGGTCGGCTGAAGCAGCTACCGGCAAGCTGCGGGCCGTCTCTCAGGCGCGCAGCGGCATGCGGCGTTCAGCCACAAGATACACATGGCGCGCGTCCGCCAGCAGGTCTGCCAGCGGCGGCTCCGCCCCGTCACACTCGTCTGCCCTGTCCAACGGCAGTGCAGACCATGTAGCTGCCTGCCCGCGCTCTGGCGTGCTGCGCGCCCGTGGCGGGCCTCTCGCACGGGCAGCTGCCCGTGTGTGCCGCGAGGCCGGCGCCACCGTTCAACAGCATGTCCTGGTCAGGGTCCAGGCCGCGCGCCGGGCCAAGGAGAGAACTTACCCTGAGCTTGTCAGTTCAAGACGCTGCCACTTGACGGTGCTGGGCTTCGCGTCGAGCCTGCTTGGCCTGCCCCCCGCCAGCACGAGCAATGTTGATGGACATGCCCCGGCCATCAGTGATGTCTTTGCTGACTCCACCGATTTGCCGCCGCTCGCCAGCCGCATGCCGTGAGCAGCCATCGGACTTCCGGGGCCATGGCCTCACACCGTGTGATGGATTCTCGCGTGCCTTGGATTTGGGCATTGGCACTGGGACCGCGCGGAGCTGAGTGCAAAAAGGTCCGATGAAAAAAACAAAAAAATCATGCACTTAGCATCACATAATAAATCTAGCGATCCGTGCGCCCTTGGGAGGCAACCTTCAACATCCTCCCAAACATCAGACGGCTGACCTAATCTGACCTATTGATGATGGGAACATTCATTGCATCATGCTTCGAACGTCGCCTGCTTGCTCAGAACGTGTGGCCTGGACTTGGCTCTGTGCTGGGACCTCCGAGTGATTGCAAAAAAGGCCGGCAGAAGAAAAAGGACGTGGCAGCCGGAAACGCCAAGCCACGTAAGCTGTTGGCCGCCCGTAAATGTCTCCTGTTGGTGCTGGCGGTCGAGGTGGGCGCTTTCGCGCCGAAATGACGGATTTTCTCTGCATTCTGCACCGCTGTGGCTTCGGGCTGCAGCCCGACAGGCGACGGGCCGCCATGTCGGCTGTCGCCGCGCAGCGGCCTTGTCACTCCTCGAGATGCTGTTGGGCAGGGGAAACGAGCTTGTCGGGGCGGAGCCGCTGCTGGCAAACCTGTTGGCGGACCCTAAGCCGGGCAAACCCTTTCTGCCGCGTCCCAATATGCTGCTGTGAAAGCGGCGCATTTGAACACCAGCCAGGTGTGCGCTGCCCAGGGTGTGCGCTTTGTACCTCTTGTTGTCGAGTCTACCGGAGCCTGGGAGCCCAACGCTTCCAAAACTCCCTGTTCAGGCCCGCCCCGGTGTGGGCAGGCGGCTGGGCGCCACCATCCCGGTGGCGTCTTTGCAAAAATGACCACATCATGCGATCGCCTTCCGGAAAATTTGCTGTGTGCATGTGTCGGGTTATAACGGTGCGCGATTGTGCTTTTTGCCTGCTGGCGGGTGCGTCAATGCATGAATCATCCTGCCAAATTGGTTGTATCTGCGAGTTTGGCTGGCGACAACACGTTGGTTTGCTTGTCATAATGTGTATCTTATACCATGACAAACGGAATCACGGACGGCGCAAATGCTGGTTGTGAGGAAGCGTGCATCGTTGACCTCGAGCGACTACATCCATCAAGCCATTTGCCGTATTGCGAACTGGCAAAAGAATTGAAAGCTTATCGCGATCGATTCCAGAATCAATTGCCGAAAGCTCTCGTGCCAGCGGTTCAAGCGAACAAGGGTTTCGAAGGTCTGCCCGGGACAAGTCTTCTGGTTGGTTGCCGGGCAGGCATTTACGCGATCCACCTTGTACTCGTATTTGGCACATTGGCAACGTGCAATGCAAAATTCCGAATGCAAACAAACGTGTTCCCAAGTGCAGGGAACCAGTTTCTGACAGTTTCGGTGCACGGGTGCTCAACAGCGGCCAGTGGCAAGTTCCGGATGCAAGTTTCGAAAGCTTCAGCGTACGGGTGCCCGACAGTGGTCAGTTACAAGCTTCGGTGTGCAGTCTTCCAGCTGCGAGTCCTACTTTATTCGAGCTTTCTCAAAACTGCGGTGTACTGTGCAAGGAACCAGAGGCTCAGTTTGCGAGGACAAGCTGTCCCCGGCAAACCTAGGTGTACAGTTAAGCCGAGCACTGCATCAGCTTGGGTCAAGGTCATGCTTAACCCTCCTGGTGTTGACTGGCGAGTCGTTAATTGTCGGGTACATAACGCTTAGTGGATACGAGCAACGTAGCACGTTTCAAGCCTCGCAGCTTCTGCAGTGCGGGAGGGAAAATTGTTCCCAGGTCGGGCGGCGCAAACGCTCCCAGTTCGCGTGCCAGGGGTGCAACGCAAAGTGCCAAGGCATGTCCCATTGAGTGTCAGCCGGGGTTTCACAATTCATTGTCGCTATAGCTCGGGCCCAGGTCGCACTCTGCCGTCGGGGGCTTGGCCTTCGCAGAGATGTCCGGCATGCGCCTGCTGGTCATTGGGGTTCATGGGCCGACGCGTTTCTGGCCAGCGCTCGCAGAAACCGGCCGCTTGCCTCACAGCTCTCCCACCTCCTCGACGCAGACGCGGCCTAGCCAGCGCCACTGCAATCCCTGCTGGCGCTTGGCTTCGCTCCAGTGAACCTGACGCGCCCTCCAGCGCCCTGCTGGACTCACAGGCTGGACGACAGCAAGGCTCGTGCTAGAGATTCCGGTGTTGCGCGCTATCCTGGTGCGCCGGCTCCGATCGCCATTGCCTGTCACTGCAGCCCACTGGTGGTGCCGCCAGCGCCATGCCCAACATGGACATCACATTGCAGCCTGCCCACGCTCAAGCATAGAGGTCGCGTGGTGGTCTTCTTGAGCGAGTAACCGCTCGCGTCTGCCGCGAGGCACAGGCGGCAACGCCAGTGGAAGGAAAACACAGGAGGCTGGCGACGAGGAGAGCAGACCATTGTTGTGTGTGCGCGGGGATATGCGGAGATGCTGGCTGCGCGTGAGGAGGCGGGTCCGTTCCTGGCAAGGGCCGCGGCGAGGAGGCGGATGAAGCTGGCGGCTTCTGAGCTCCAGCGGCCACCAACTTCGAGGGCGAGGACTACGAGGCGAGCACGGGAAGCCCCGGCAAACTCAGGGTATGTCCTCTCCTTGGCCGGGCGGGCTTGCTGCAAAGCGGTCCCGCGGTGCGTCTCGCAGCGCGGCGCGGGACTCCTGCAGCAGTGAGGGGGGAGAGACGAAAGTGGTGTCGACAGCTAGCTGCACGCCCCCCACAACGGCAACCCGTTGGCAATGACCTCAATCCGCCGCCCATCTTGTTTGACAGGGTCGAGGTTGAGGTCTCCGACCAACATGTTGCGCGCAACGGCTCGAGCGTGTGGCCTGGACTTGGCTCTGCGCTGGGACCGTCTCGCATTACTGCAAAAAGGTCCGCCAAAAGACATCATCGTAAAAGACCTTGTGAGCTCAGCATCAAACTGGCGAATGTCAGCGTGGAACATGGCCTTGTGAGCAGCCGCGAAGCAGGCTACAGGGGTAACCACGGCCGCGAAAAGTAAAAGCCGCCATTTCAAGCAAACCGTGTGATCGCACAGACACGCCTTGTTTGACAAAAACAGCATGGAAGCAGCCCGTTCCGCACCCACACATGATGCTCTAGAGCCCCTGCTCGTATACATGCAACCCAACCATGCGTGTGACGCATCGGATGATAAGGTCTCCGGCGTAAGCGTCGTGGATGCGCCCGTGGGGGTGGCCATCAACCAACCTCCAGCTTGCGGTCTTGCCTGCCATCGCCACATGGCCCGCACGCCAGGGCCAGCAGCTCGCATCAGCACGCGCTCTCGAAACAGTTTGGTTCATGGGCGTGCGCATCCAAATCCGGCCGATCCAGCCGTTGACGTCGAGTTGCCCATCTGCCTGGACAGCTGCGCAAAATGTGCTGTGGGCGAAACAAAACGCAGTAGAAGGGTAGCCGCCACGCCGCTTGGGGATCCGGCGGGGAGCCAAGAACACGCAACAACCCCCCTTCGGCACGGAGGCGCTCCGTTATCCGCGCCGAGGTCCGCCATGTCGGGAGGGCATTCCATGATCAACCCGCGCTGTTCCCGATTGGCAGCTACGCCTGCTCTGCGCTCCGCCTCACCGGGGGCGAGGTCGCAAGCGGCGGCTGCGCGCGGTGGCGGCATAAAAGTTGTCGAAGAACACTGCGAGGGGCTCGCGTTCCTGTAGCTGGATTATTGCTGGGTACCGGCCGCCGCAAACGCATCATGCTGCCCGAGAGCGTAAACTGCGATGGGCTGTGGATCGCCTGGCCCGACAACCACAATAATAGAATGGGTTGGATGACTTGGCTTGGTGTTGTTCAGGTGTTGGTTTGCGTCCTAATTAGACCTTGTTCAACGCTGCGGGCAGCATCGTGGACATCATGTGCATTGCCCTCCAGCCCTGACGGCGCCTAACCTTGCCCCTCATGGCGGGGTGCGGCGGTGAAGGCCCAGGTTGCTTGATGCTATACGCCGGGTCCCTGTCCTGGAGCTGCGCAGGAGCTGTTGGGCCTGAAGAATGCGTGGTGCCGCAACAGTGGCTTGCCCAAACCACCGTCCGAGGGGTTACCGCCGACAACAGCAGGAGCTTCGACTTCATGGTGTACGGTGCTAGGACTTACAAGACAGCTGCCTGGTAGGAGGGCGCATAGGGTTGTAACGGTTGCGCAGGGATCGCGTTCGTAGAAAACTCCGTGGATTGAATGTAGCTGTTTAGTAGGAAAGAAGGAACACGTGGGCCAGGATACGGTGAACAAGCATGACGTGCTCAAGGCTTTCGGGGGTTGATTTGGATATGGAGCCAAATAGCAGCGCTGCGCAGTACCACCGTGAAGTTTCCAAAACATATCGTGCCGGGAAAATTGTAATCTATTTCTCCTGTTGCGCCCGTCGCGCCGGCACCTCTAGCTGCCAGCTACGCAGGGTGCAGTCGCGGCCTTGATAGGCCCCATCGTCCACGGCCCCACCTGTAGGGTCTCCAGAAAAGCACAGTGCAGCGCTGTTGTGGTGGAACAAACGAGCAGGTGTATTCCACCTCTTTACATACAATGAAAAAACACAACAAAATCGAACCAACCACACCTGTTCAGACGTGAGCTTATGTAGATTCAATGCTTCATGTGCCGAGGTGGTGATCTCCGAAGTCCTGGATGTGGAGGCTTTGGGTGTGCACACAACGCGAAGGTTGACTTTGATCCCTGATGCGTCCAGCTTAGGGCCGATGTCGTGCATGACGAACAATGCCGGACAGCTTGCGTGAGGACCCTATTGCGGAAGCTGACGCTTTGGCAGCACGTCTGGACCGAAGCCGCGGCTGTGCGGTCCCCAATTGTGTTTCCTTTTTTGCATGTTGTCGCTTTTCCTGGCAGAATGATTCATTTCTTGATTGGCATGTTCCGACATGTTGCCTCGTTCCTCAAGGTCATTAATGTGGAAGGTAGATAGATGGCATGCTGATTGCTATCTGTTCCGCGTTTGTCAGCCTCAGCGTATATGACATGTCACGCAGATGATGCAGGGGTATATACATCGAGCGATAGCTGATTTGTCAACGGAGCTTCAAAACAAAGACAACGTGGCCATGCAGTTTGAGCCAGAAGACGATGATGGGGCCGCCTCAAGGAGCGGACGGTTGAGCATAAAACATTCACATTCTCGGTTCGAGCGGATTTTGGGGATTTGGGGGCGATATCGGGTGGATGCGTGCTGTTGAGAATGCGTTGTTTCATTTTGTTCAGCCAGGGGGTTCAGCAAGTACATGCACTATTCATCGGTGGTTCCATTAAGATCGTTGTGCCCTGGCAGGGCGCGTCAAACCAGCATCGATGTTAGCGAGGGCAGCGTTCCCAGCCGAATTTGGAGAAAAGGCGCGCACGTTGTCATCGTGGTTGAGGCAACACGCAGGAAATGCATGCATTGAAGGTGTTCAATTGCAAGCATTCTTACCGTTTGTTGATGGATGTCAGGTCAAGCGGACGATGATCCGATGATAAGTTCCATGGATCCAGGGGCGTATTCGCGGCCCACCCAGTCCGTTCAACACGCCGAGGCCGTTCAACAGCGTTTGTGTCATCTCTGCGTTAATTTTTCTTCCCATGCCAAAAGTGTGGTAACGCAATGACAATAGGATTGCGTACTAAATCAGCCACGCGTTGTTGTGCAGCCGCAGTTATTTGCAACTCAGGGAACTTTTTGCCAGTGCTAGATTGTTGCAAATTCAGGTTCCAATGTTCCTCGCCAACACCGCCAGCCAAATGCCACGGCCATTGCTTTGTTCCAGTAAGGCGCTCAGCCACGTGTGCGGGCGATTCTTTTTCAGCGCATGCTAGGCAAGCGTCGCACGCAAAACTTTCCAAACAATCCTGTGGCCCAGCGGGAATTTTTCCCAAAATTGGAGGACCCCAACATGGATCCCAAAATGCCATAGGGATTTTCATTCTGGGGACCTCCCATACATTAGGAATGCCCTAAACCCTATTTGTAGGGGTACCATGCAAATGGCAAAATACAACCCTTTTCGAATTTGCTTCGGAACATCGCACGACCACAAAGTATCGCAGAGCCTACAAGTTCCCGAACTCTCTGTATACGGTTGGGGGTGCAAGAGTAAGCTCTAGGGTTTATAGGTTGGAGCTTGTCTGAAGCACCGGCCGCTCATGAAGACTTGCGTGCTACCGCTTCTTGCGCCTTGGTCTTGTGGAAGTCCTCGAAATTCCCGAAACACCCTGAATCCGAGAAACTTGAGAAACAAAGCTCATCAACATCCAATTTCCCAGGTTTGCTTGTTACTCTGATCTACTGGTTTCTCTTCGTGTGCCCAGGCTTCATTGGCCATGGAAAATGTTAGGACGGTTTTTCAGGGTCACGAGCATTCACTTCCTGGATGGTTTTTTCGCACGTAGTTCTTGGCACAAAGTCTCTCAGCATTTGTTCAATTAGGCCGGCAATTCAAAAACTGATGCTCAACATCTGTTCAGGCGTTGGCGCAGGGATTGCAGAGTTTGCTCATGTGATAAGGGGTGGAAGGTAGCCCGTAGGCCCCCCTCATCCGCACTGGGCTCTTTTGTGATCCGGGAAAAGATGGCTAAATTCTTTCACTTCACAAGCTTTGATCCGTCACTGGAAAAAAGGGGTAGACATGCCAAGATCTCAGGGACCAGCATGTCCTGTATCAACCAGGCAGGCCGAACCAAAGCAACTCCCAAAAGAAACCCCCGAAACCCGAACCACCAAAGCCTAGAAGCCTAAAACGTGTTCCACCATTTTCCGAGAGGAAACTTCTTCATGGGGCGTGATATAGGGGGGGGGGCTATAGGGGAACATTCCAAAGCTTCTGAAGAAGGATACTAGGACGTCAGACTATAGCTCATCTCGCTCCGAAGGTATTCTCAGGTGGTGCACCAGAACCTGGGCTCGCCATCAGCAATGTTTCCGGGTTGTGTTCGGATTCTATGATTGCTTAGGGACTATGTGGGGAGATCACGGTGATCTCCAAGGGTGTCCGCATTCAGAGTTTCTCACAGGAATTGTATGCAAAGCGATCAAACATTGAAGCAAAAAGTTCAGCAAATGTTCCTCACTAGGTGGGATTGTTAGGCCGGATTTTTCTACAACGCTAGCACTTTATCGCTTTCGGGTTTTCCTCCGTTTCAGACAAAAAGAAGATAAAAGGAGCTAAAAGTTGAACTTTGAGAACAGCAATTAAGTCAAACACAGGGACCCTTCTGACAGCTCTCTAAGATTTTTCCAATTTCTTCTATCTAGATAGTCTAGCATCCTGATAATGAGCTGAAATTAATATTTCCACCAAGGGGTCCACGGAGCTTAGAGTTTTCGCTGGCTTCCAACATCAACTGCTACCCCTCTTAAACCCTAAACCCTAAGCCCTAAGAGTTGCAGTCCGCTTTTCTTATAACAAATGCCGTAGGAGGAACCCCCACCCTGTAATAGTGGTATACTAGCAATACAAGAGGACCCAAGTGTAATCCTTTTCACTCCTTATAGTCACTATGACTGGGTGGGGGGTCCTCCTAACGTATCTAAACCCTAAACCCCTAAACCAATGCCTTTGATTACCGATGGTCATGCTAGCTTTTCTATAGGGGTTTTACGGTTTCAAAATTGGATTTAGTGTTTCAAAATCGGTTTTGGTTCAAAATTGGGTTTAGGGCTCCAAAATTGGGTTTAGGGTTGATAATGGTTCAAAATTGGAGTTAGGCTTCGAAAATTGGATTTAGGGTTTTAAAGGAAGGAAAAAGTGTCCAGGAATCCTTGTGGCAAGCATGACAGTATATCGAAACCTGAGAACAGGGGTACATGTGCAGGTTGTGTGAGGGTTACACGAATGCGGTTGCTATTAGCCCATCCCACCTCGTCGCAGACAGGCCCGTTAAGAAGCAATGAACCTCGTGTGTTGCCGGGAAGCTAAGGAACACCACCGTCAATTGGGAGATACGCGCTGCATTTAGGCTTCTTGGGACGTTGGAGTGCTGGATTCGGGGGGGTGGGAGTGTTCGGGCTTACGAGCCTCGAGCAGCTTGTAGATGAAACGTTTCTGTTTATCTGGCTAATTCGCGGGCATACGGTTGATGCGAACCATCCTGCATGCCCCAAACTACCTTTTACTTTGGGAAGTATGGAGTTATGATACACCAAAATCAGGCAGCGTTTTCAAATGACAGCAGTTGTGCAGGGCGTGTGGAAAGCGGCAGGAGCACGCGTGAAAGTTTCGAGTTTGCAGATCTGGCTGTGAGCACAATCATTGTGGGTCGCTTACTTTGAAAAAGAGTTGACGAAAGGTAGACTTCCGGTAGACCCTAAATCCCAAACCGTTGAGGGTGGCACTCAGGCACCACCTAAGGTTTACTATTACTCGAAGGCAACTTCTCGCACTCCTCGGAAAAATGTTGGAGCCGTACGAAGTGCTTGTAAACCTGCACGGCAACCGCCAAGCAAACACCCCAATATTACCCAACATAACCCCTAGAAAATCCAAAAATAACCCTATATGATATAGTTTCTGTTCTCTTTTCCATTATGCCTATAAAATACACGTCTACATCCCCCAGCTGATGAACAGGAACTTTGAGCAGGAGATGGATCGGAAGTCCAGCAAGCTCTTGGGCTTTGTACCCTAAAGTTTAGGTCTGAGGGTTTAGGGTTTGGGCAGGGTGTAGGGCTTAAGGTTTAGGTTTCAGGGCTTAGGGTTTTAGGGTTGAGGGATTTACTATAGTGTTTTTTCCCCGGCTTAGCGTTTAGGCCTGGGGCTTGGAGTCTAAGCGTTTAGGGGTGTCGGGGGTGTTTGCAGTCGGGACTAGATATCATGTTGCAAGCTTTAGGCGAGATGAATCCCCCTAGAAATCCTCGCCTCAGCTTGAATCAGAGCCTGAAATCCTATGGGCTCTGTTTTCCAGTAGGTGCACGAATGAGGCCGGAGTTCACAGGCGTCCAACGCCCAAGGGTGACTGCAATACAGTCTGGGCCAAGGAAATTTGTGGAGAAAGATGTGCTATAAGCTTAAAACCCTAAGCCCCGAATTAGGCATCCAGTAGCCCCTTTGCAGCAATACAGCAGTCTGCATTTTGAGGGTTTGGGAGTTTAGGGTACTTCAACTTGGAGTTGCTGTTTCCATTCCTTCATCTCCAACAAACACTTAGTATGATGACCCTTCACCCAAAGCACAATTCATTCCTCTAAAACCTTCAACTTCCATTTCATTTTTCCATTTTCCATGGGATTCGCCATACTTGGTGTCTATATCCCTAAGCCCTACATAATCCCAATAGCCCTATAGAACCCTATGGAATCCCTATATAGATTTTTGTTGGCTTGATACTTTCTACAAGAATTACACTCCTGCAGCAGAGGTTGAAAGGTGCCTCGTCAGATGACGAGAGTCCTGACGACATTGTCTTCAAGGACCTAAAAGTGCTCCAGTGAAGGTCTAGTTTGCACGAAAAGGGGGCCCCAGTATAGATCCCCTACAATCGCTTTTGTAGGGATCCCCAAAAAGCTGTTCCAAAATTTTGGGGAAATCCCAAATCTATGATTTGTCAATGCTACAGGCCCCCTGTTCTTGGGACCTTTTGCTCGCGCACACTTTGGGCCTCCTATATGCAGCATAAGTTGGGGCTACTGTGGGCACCCCCCAGTACGTGGACCCCCCAGAACTTAGGGTTTAGACCCTAATCCCAAAGTTAAGGGATTTAGATTTAAGCTTTCAACCGCTGAAGTGGCTTTGCCTAGACGCTGCTGCTTTGCTTTTGCTGTCATCGGGACCCTTCTGGCTCGTCAACTCCCAAATGTCAAGGCCAACGCTCTGCATCCCTGCCCTTCTGGATTTAAGGTTTAGGGTTTGGGACCCGTGCACCAAGACATGCTTGGATCAGGACTATTCAGAGATGTATGAGTGGATGCGCAACGGCTACATCCCCTTGCTTTGGGAAGAAGGCTGCGCAGCTTGGGTGTTGACAAATCCTCTCCCCTGCTTTCTGGGCATTCCCAACATAAAGCTATTCTACACTGGGGAAAAATATGTTTGAAGGGTGGGAGCGATTCTTACTGGCGGAGGGAGTTGAAAGGGACGCGAATCACAAGTCACACTATGGAGGTGGAGATGTCTTAGAGTAGGAGAAGAGGCTACTGCTCCCATTTTGGATACGACAATTCTACTTGACTGTAACCCCAAACCTAAAACCCTAAACCCTGAATCCTAAACACTAAACATATCCCTATAACAAACCCTTTAAAGGTACCAATAATTCTCAAGGTATGATGGGGCCATGGAGGATTCCCTTGCCGACCTGGGTTTAGGGTTTAAGGACTTGCACTCAAAGGTTCCAAACGAGTTTATGATAAGACCCTAACCTGAATTGGGTTCAACCCTAAGCCAAAAAGCCCTAGACCCTAAGGGCTCGAACCTTCACACTCTTCTGAAGTTGAGGGTTTAGGGTTAAAATACGACCCTGAAGAAAGAAAGGAACGTGACTAGGGGGGGCCTTCTTAGGGATTTTGTGGTAGGGTTTGGCAAAAACTCCAACATGCAACCTGAGGAAAACCTCTCATTTTTGATTGCGTGTAAGCCAGGTAGGATGAAACTCAGAGTTATAACCAGGTGATAGCCTATATCCTATGGTTACAGTGCGCCTTAAGTAGATAGAATATGGCTCTGGGTATATTATAATAAGATCCCCATATAACCCATAGTCTATCTACTTAAGGGGGATTGTAACTTTTTAGATAAGACTGGTGGTTCGTAGCATGCTTGTCTGAAACTCAGGCGGCTCAATTGAGAAATATGTCAAGCCTTGAAGCTCCTACACTCCAAGCTTGAAAGCCTTGACACTGATACCCTACATTCCAAGCTTGAAGCCCTAATGGTGTCTTGACCCCCCAGACCCCAAACTTCAAACGCCAGTCCGTAAAGCCTTGAAATCCCGCCACATGTACAAATCCTAGCCTCCAAACCTCCAAGCCCCCCTCCAAATCCTCAACCCTACACCTCTGGAACCTCCTCCAAACCTTACAAAGCCACATGCCCTAAAACCTCGAGGCCCTCAACGGCCCCAAACCCCAAACCCCCCCAACAGCCCCCAACCCTAAACCCCCAACCCTACCCCCGATCAGGTCCCCAAGGACGTGGGATGCTGGCCAGTCGAATCCGGCTAGTGGGTGGAGCTGCTTGGGCGGGTTTAGGGTTTAGCATGAAGGGTGCAGGGTGCAAGGCAAACGGTTTCAGGGTACTGAGTTTTGAATTTGAAGTATAGAATGGTATAGTATTGGTTATACTGTCATGCCATTGACAGAAGGCACCCCAGAATCTCATTCTAAATTGAGAATGCCAAAGCGCACACAAAAAATGGTCGACCTTCAGTATGGACATCCCCAAAAAGCTCTTGGAGAAGACGTTTTCTGTCCCTTGTAGACCTCATGCAATCTCTCTATATCCCTAGGGTCCCTACTGGCGTTGTGATGCCCAGATTGAAATCTGCGAACGTGGCGCTTGCCCAGCCATCCTCAAGTGTCCAGGGCAACCTCTGCTCCTAACAAAACACCCTATCCCATGAATGAAAATTCCTAACACTATATTACTTAAGAGCCGGTTTCTCCTCTCATAAGGACCCTCCGTCGGCGGATCTTGAGAATATCTATTTTGAGGGAGTGGGGGTTCAAATATTGGGGAAGACCTTGAATCTGAAACCCCAAACCCTAAGTCCTAAACCCTAAATCCTAAACCCTACTCCCCTTGTTTTCGTCGGAGGAAGTGGGGGCTCTCAAACTTGAGGAGGGGTGGATCATGAAACAGAATGTCAGGCCCTGGAAGAAGCAACTCTGATGTTCAGGGTTTAGGGTTTAGGGTTCAGCATCTCAAGTCCAAGCATTCATTCCAAGAGCAGCTGTCTTAAAGCATAGAAAAATATGCACCCGCCCATTGGGCCCCACAACACTTAAAACATCGTATCACCTCAACACACTTCCACTCATACAACCGACGCCCCTCCGCCACACGTGAACCCTTGAACCCGTAAACTCTAAACCCTTGAACCTTAACCCGTTTAGGGTATAGGGTTTAGGGATTAGGGTTTAGGGTGTAGGTTTAGAGTTTAGGGTTTAGGGCACCCAGTAGCAGTCTGCAATAGGGTTTACCTTTCGGGGGCTACAGTTTACCACGAGGTAACTATGATCTGTTTTTTGTAAGCTGGGGGCAATGCCCAACTAATGCTGATCATCTTGACTGTACTTGTCTGCGGATGGAAGCTACTAAGCCCTAAACCCTAAACCCTGAACCTTAAACCACAAACCCTGAAGCCTCAATGTGCGCCAGATCAAGCAGACTCTTCAAATCATATTTTGCCTGGCCTTCCTATGTACTCTTCATTCGATGATATGTATGGTTTAGGGTTTAGGGTTCTGCTAGGCCTGCTTATGACTTCCCACGAAGGGTCAAGCACCCTTCCCAAAGTTAGCACGGAATCTCAGATACATTCCACTTCAACGGGTTGGAGTCTGTCAAGGGGTCCCTGTTCATGTCACATTGGGGGGGTGATAACTCCAAACCCTAAACCTCAAACCCAAACCCTAAACCTCAAACCCCATACCCTAAACCTCAAACCCTAAGCCCTAAGCCCCAAACCTCAAACCCTAAACTCCAAACCCTCAACCCTACGCTGTAAACCTTAAACCCCAAACCCTACACCCAAAACCCTAAACCCCAAACCTACATTTCATTACCCTTTGGCCTGCGAGGTTCGTTTGGCCCGATCTCGGGCCCAGCCATTCGATTGCAGTGTGCCATGGCTTGGATACCTTACTCTTGCTTAGGGTCTAGGGTTTAGGGTGCAGGATTTCGGATTTAGAGTTTAGGGCAGGGGTTCTATAGGATACACGGGGATATATTACCCCGGTAATGGAGAATGGAACGTGGGGTTTGTGTAGGGGATATGTTGCTTACCCTGGTTTGCAGCGAATGAAGGAATGGAAAAGAAAATGGAAACTGCAACCCTGAACACTAGACCGTAAACCGCTTCATAGGGCCTCTAGAAGGATCATTTTCTCATTTCTTTCGAGCCAGACGCAAGTATCAGGATCGCACTGGGATTGCTACACAGATCCATTCTCCCATGCTCGCTAAACAAGGATAAGCTGGAACTGCTGGGTTGCTGTTAAGGAACTTAAATCAAGTTACTATATTCGGGAAACCCTTTTTATTTACTATATATACCCATTATGGTAACTTAATTTAAGTTCCTTAACAGCAACCTAGACTGCAGTCGCATTGACCTGCCATAGGATGCAGAGGCTTTCAGCCTCATACTGTATCTGTTATACGAGCGTTCCTCAAAATTGTCCCTATAGAATCCGAAGTAGGAGGCCCCCAATAATCATCTCCCCCTGATATTAGACCCTAATGTTAAACCACCACCCCCGGATATTCAATATTCACCATTATGGTATATTGTAACATACTGGGAGTATTTTATTCCGGGGGGGCGGCGGGGGTGGGGGGATTTAGTATATAGGGGGAGAGGATTGCGTATGTTATTTTTATGGCCTGCTGAGCAAAATCGTTCTTGGTCCTATGTACACATGATAGATATGTAGGCAGGGATGAGACCATGCACCTCATGCATGAGTCACACTTTTGCTGAAACAAAAAAGTGCCCCATTAAAGGAGACGCGCAAAAAGATTCTGTCCCCCTGCTTCAATCACATCCCGAGCAGTTGCAAGTTTCTGAGACCAATGCTCACGAAGTCTGAGCAGCAACC
Source organism: Symbiodinium pilosum (assembly GCA_905231905.1). Classification (NCBI taxonomy): domain Eukaryota; class Dinophyceae; order Suessiales; family Symbiodiniaceae; genus Symbiodinium; species Symbiodinium pilosum. Next base: position 14,763 of record CAJNIZ010046206.1, on the reverse strand, counting down.
TATGCATACCTCTGGTAACCCTGACAGCACGTCATCCCAAAGTAAATCTTACGCCCTGTGCCTGAAAGGAAGGGGCTGCGGACAAGAAGTGGATTGACGTGATCTACAACCAGTCCTGCTCCTGCGGCCCCAAGGGAAAGGCGTTAGGTGTTGAGTCCTAGCGCTGGGTACGAGTTAAGATCTAGGAGCCAGGTCCAGATGTTGGTAGGTACATGCATGTGTTTGCGTTCAAAGCCTCTTCAGGGCGGATTGGTGGTCGCAACCCTAAATAGTAGTTGCCATTGTATTTTCCATTATCCCCATATAATCCCAATATGACCGTAACATTACCCCAACATAAGCCTTATATACTATAGTAGTTCCATTCTATTTTCCATTATCCCAATATAGTCCCTATGATCCCCAAATAATCCCCATATGAAGTAGTTCTCATCTTTACGCCGCTCGGGAGGTGGGGCTTCACATGGTAAGTCGGTTGTTCCCCAAAACATGGCAGCCGCGGCTTATGCATGTGAGCTATAGTTTAAACCCCTTAAAGGGGGTTATATAGGGGATTCTATAGGGGATTCTCATAGGGTTTATTAAAGGGGATACTAGGAGTTCAGACTATAGATCATGTGTATCCAGTAGGACAGTTTCCACCTTTCATAAACAGTTCATAACCTTCCTTGTTGGTGCCTTACATCATGTGCTTGGATGTCTACGGTGGCGACTCCGTAGAGTACAGTCTGGCAGGATTTCGGCGCCTGAATTCCTTTGTATTGGCAGGTTGCGGAGCCCTAACAAACACAACATTTTTAAGCATTTGCATTTGTGACTTTTCGGGAGATGAAGTACGAATGTGTGGTTCTCGTTTGGGCGCGGTGTTGTTTTGTTAATTCGTGCCCGAATCCTGGCGCGTCTATTCTGTAGTCTTGCGAAGCCAATTTGGTACATGGCGGCTGCAGTCACTTGCAAGTCAAGCAGGCGCCAGGTCTTTCCATGGAATCAATGCCTTTCCTCGCAGTCTCTGAAACCAGATGTTACATACTTGTGTGAGCTACGTGCCCAGCCTTGTACAGCGGGACCTGCTTTTAGGAAACAGAGAATAGAAAGTTGTACTACTTTAGTCCAGGGCTCATGTAGTCTCCTCCGGCTGCCTGCGCGACATCTCAATAAGCCTTTTAGCCTGGATCCTGCGCGAAATGGAGGGAGGTTCATGAACCCTAAACCCTAAGCTGGTACTTGCAAGAGGAAAGCCGCTGGGATTTGGTCTCGATGTAGCAACTTTGCCCCGGACTTATCAACCCAAAACCTAGAACCTAGCTCTTAGCCACTCCACCATTCTCACAAATCCCTGCGCTTTTAGGGTTGGGGGTTTAAGGTAGCTATGAAACCGTGCATTTTACATGCATTGATTTCTACATATCTCATGGCCATAATCATCCCCAGAATGCCCTAGATATCCCCGGGGGCGCATAAAAAAAAAGTATATCTTTTTCCATGTCTAAATTGTTATCTATGTCTATTTTCAATTATATGCATATATGGAACTCTAAGCCCCGCACGCTAGATGAAAAAGATGTCACTGTTTTTATTGCTTGCCCTCATGACTATGGAGGCCTTGAGCTATTTGTAAGCCGAATAAGAACCAACAAGTTTGATTTCTGTTGGGGTTCTGAGGACCCTAAACCCTAAACCCTATACCCTAAACCCTAAACCCTAAACCGTGGATCGTTTCGACTCCGAGGCTTCGACGCAGACACTGCGGAGACCAAGGTGGTAGAGGCCAGGCCATGTTCGTTTAGTCCGTGGAATTGATAATATTAATAATGACAGTAATGGTAATAATATTAGGTTTAGGGTTCGGGGGTTTAGGGTTCAGGGTTTAGGGGTAGCAATAATAATCGCAATAGTAACAGTAACAGTAACAGTAATAATAGTAATAGTAATAGTAATAGTAATAGTAATAGTAATAGTAATAGTAATATATAGTAAGATTAATAAGAAAGGTCAAGTTTTGGGGGGGTTTCAGGGTGGTCTTGGGTTTTAGCCTGCGCCCTCAACAAGAATTTCAGGCGTCAAAGTGCACGCTTGGAAGTTGTCAGGCTTCTCAGGCTAGAATGGCAGTGAATCAGTACTATGGGGCTTCCCAAAACTAGGGTCCCATGTTGCTACCCTGAAATATTAGGTGCCGTAATAAAACTTATAACCAAAAAAGGGCCCATAATTTTGAGAATAGCCCACTAATTGAAGCAACAATGCCTGTTTTAGAGTGTTTGTCGCGGAGCTTCTAAGCTTCTGAAGCAAAAGCGCGGCTCTGGCAAATGCAATGTCTTTTTCGCACGTGTGATGTTATGAATCGTGGATGTCGCAGTCCCTGGAGTACTTGTAGGTTTTGAGCGGAAACCCACACACTGTTTGCCTGGAACTGCTGGCCCTTGAAGTGCTGATGCGAGTGGATTTTTCAGAAAGAGTGCTTTGCGGGTGTCTCCAACCACAGGATAGAAACCTATGTCACAGATAAGCATATAAGAGTATATCTATGTATATATATATATAGAGTGCATGTTTGTCTGGATGCATGTATACATGCTTGTATTCTTGTGCATTCATGCGTGTAGACCTTCGGAAAACTCCCGTGGTCGTACTGGGGGGCAGTAGGGGATGAGGGAATGTATTATCGAGGCCTTATGTGGGGATTATATTCCCTACTAAGCACCAGTACGTGGTTTCCATTAAGATGGCCGCTTTCTCTGTTCGAACCCATTCCTAGAACGTCTTTCCCTACTTCCGCTTCAGGATGATAGTGCCTATATACGTCCTGCCTCCTGGACCCTAAACCCTAAACCCTAAACGGGTTCAGAGTTTAGGGTTTAGGGTTTAGAGTCGCAGGACACCTATTGGCTGGACATCTCACAAAATGTGAGTATGGCGCTGCTCCACCTGGCCCACCTGGAGACCTGGCAGCTCTTGCAGCGTTTTTTCTGTAACTGCGGAGACACAATCAACAAGAGCCTGCAGAAATCCTTAAGCCCTTAAAAAACCTAAACCCTATATACTCCCATATAACCCTATAACCTTATATAATTCTCCATCAGCCCCTATAAACCCTTATAACCGCTTGTTTGAGTTACTCCAGTGTGGCTTGTTGCTCACTATCAGATTGCTTGAAGCTGTTGCCATGGCTCCAAGCACCGCCCATTTCTCGAAAATTGCCTCCTTTCGGCTACCCCCTTTGGGGTTTAGGGTTTAGGGTTTCAGGTGATAATTGGTTTGAACCCTCAACCCTAGACGGTAACCCCTAAACCCTAAAACCGAAGTTAGCTTGCTTTGCTGAGAGCCAGTTTGAGCAAACACAGGAAGATACTGGATGGATCACTTCAGACACATTGGAAACCTGGCGGCCCTAGAGTTAGGGTTTCAGGGTTAGGGTTTGGGGTTTTGGGGTTTAGGACATGTGGGTTTGGTGTTTAGAGTTTAGCCGAGTGCTCAAGTCCGGGTTGAAAAAGGGTTTAGGGTTTAGCCGAATCAAAGAAGCCCTAAGGGGACTTCATATATGGGGTTGAAGGTCCTTTGGAGAAAGTATTTTTGGACTTCTGTAGGTCTATAAAGGAAATATATAGACGAAATCAACAGGACTTTGGATCAACTACCATATTCCGGGCTAAGCCCTAAACTCTAAACCCTAACTATTGGAAGATCTCCTCAGCTATTTGACAGGGGTTTAGGGTTTAGGGTTTCGGGTTTATGGGCCTCCTTGTATGGGGCGCCCACCCCCCTGTTTGTTCCCTCCTAATATGTTTGGCATTACATTGGAGGTTTTCCATTGCAAGCCTGCGACGGAGATGCATGGCTTTTTCCTAGAAGAGGGCCATCAACATGGACCTTTAGGAGGTACCCCAAACAGGGTCCAGCCGTTTTTCGAGGCTCCCAACGGAAGACCAGTCTGTTGGCATATCGCTGGGTTCCAATCCTCGTACCTCCCATGGACCACTGCTTCGAATGGTAAAGGCTATTCTAGGATTCATCTTGAAGAAGGTAGATCGCGGAGTCACACCCGAAATGAACCTGGGAGCTCGAGAAACCTATCATTTTTGCAGGTCTCTTAGCACCACACTTGTGATTCTTGAAAGCTACCAGGATTGCACCTGTTGAGTCTAGCACCTTTGGACGCCTTGCAACTTTTTTGAAGAGCGCTGAATTTGCATTAGAGACCATCCCCTGTTCCAGTTACTTTTGGGGCGCTCCTCGAAAAACCTGGCGTTTTGTCCGTGTTCGACATCTTTGCTTTAGAGTCAGCTGGAGTGAGGGCACCTGCAGGTAGAAGACCTGGTAAGGTTCACCGGGTTAGATTGTTTGTGTCTTGCAGGCGCATAGTCTTGCAGGTGCATAGTCTTGCAGGCGCCAGGAATAATCCTCTCCCCAAAATAGTTGAACCCACCACCCGGCCGAAAAAGAAAAAGCAAGCCACTACGGTATACTGGGGAATGTTGAATATTAGGGGTGAGGGGTGGGGAGCTTTAATATTGGGGAGGTGGGGGGGGGGGGTATGGGATACAATCCATGCGCCAGCGTTAGTGCGTGCCTGCAACATGGACATTTTGACAGCTTGCAGCCTCCGCAGCTGTTTGAAGTCAAGGTAATAATAACAATAATAATAACAAAAGTTATAGTTATAGTTATTAACAATAATAGCATTACCGTTGACGGAGGAAATCTTGCACCATTGAGAGCCCCTAGACTAACGTATTTCCTGGGAATTTAGGGATGTAAGGTGGTGCAGGATTTCATCCATCAACAGTAGTTATAGCAACAGTAGTAATAATGGTTATGTAGTATTCGTAACAGTAATAGCAAGAGCAATAGTAAGCCTCAGGAGGGACGCAGTCCACCCTGGATGTCCGTTTCGGGCTTCCCAAATCTAGGGTGCCTTCTTGGAGGCGTCTATGATACGTGTGGAAAGCACCATTTAAATCATGTTTCACGTTCTTTGAAGAGTAGCTCTGTGATGCTCCACAAAGGCAACGGATTCAGGGTTTAGGGTGTAAGGAGACGACCCCAACAATGGACAATTAGCTAAAAAAGAATATGGAACATGAAATGGAAGCTGGGCTTATATAGAGGTCTATATGAGCTATAGTCTAAACTCCTTAAAGAGGGTTATATAGGGGATTATACAGGGTACTACTATAGGGGTTATTAACGGGGATACAAGGAGTTTAGACTATAGCTCATATGGGGATATTGTAGTTCCAACGCCTGGCAGCTCTAAGGAGATTTCTATCCAAGCCTTCTTCTTCAACGCGCAGAGTCAGAACTTTGTGTTCTCGCAGGTTGAGGTCACGTTGGAGAATAGCGGGTGCCCTGGATCTGAATTTGCGGCTCCGAGACCAGCACAAGGAGTTGTGAGGGAACTACCGGTCCCTTCCAAGTTTGGGTAGCGCAGCTTCCTACAAGAGCTCTTAGGGTTTTTCACTTGCGGCGGAGCAGTTTCGATTGATAGCGGGTTGGGTGTCCATAAAAGCACCAACGTTTTGACTCGTTTTTCAGGGCTGCTTGCATGACTTTCGCCTGTGGCGCAAAAGCAAGGAGCGTATACCCACTGAACCCCTAAAACTTTCCGCAATTTCTCCGACCCGTCGTCAAAGATGCAGAAGTTCAAAGCAGCGCCGCAACACACAAGAGCGAAAACTTCAACCGCCCCTGAACGTTCAGTAGACCCCAAATCTTAAACCCTAAACCCATAAGCCCTGCAACTTAGGTACGTTCATGGAGACCAAGAGGTCATGATGATTCCTTCGCGCCTTGAGCACAGGAAGAAAGCAAACCCCTTCGCCTGGTGACATAAAGGGGTTTTTGGGGTTTAGGGTCTAGGCCCCCAAATGATGGATAATGGTCCCATCTTTCGGGGTTGGGGGAGAATGCCCTTGTTACTTACTTTGAGTCCGTGTATAACCTGAGTTTCCATTTCATAGTCTATATGCTTTTCCATTTGATTCTCCTGTTTGTGATGGGTTCCACGACTACCCGCGGGGCTTGGGATAATGGTAAAGAACATGGAAGCTACTATTTAGGGTTTAGAAGTCTGAAGTATCAAGCCTCTAAATACATATCACAGTTTCCATTCAATTGTCCATGTTCTTTTCCTTCTGAATCTCCATTGTTATGGGTGGTACCACCCTTAACCCAAGACCCTAGAACCCTAAACACCACAGTTCCCATGTCGCCTTCCCACCTCCGTAAACCCTAAAGCCCAAACACCCATTTGATTCTCCACTATTGGAGTGATATCATTTGTGCCCTAAACCCCAGGCCCTAAGCCCTATACCCTAAACCCCAAGTCCCAAACCTCATTAACGATAGGCCTGGGGTGAAAGAGTACAACGAAAGGGCTTGGGGGTGGAGAGGCCTGGGACGGGATACCCAGGGCGTAGCAGGCTTAGAGACTGGGGTTGTGGTTTGAGAGATTCAGGGTTTAGGACGTATGGTTGGGTTTAGGGTTTTGGGTTTAGCCGGTTCAGGGCTTGGAGTTTAGGGTTTAGGACGTAATGTTTGGAGTGGGTGGGGTGTTGTGGGTGCTGGGTAGAGGACTTACCGAAACAGCAGGGAATTTTCGCTGGCGATCAGGTATATACGGGGTACAGTTTGCTTGCAGTTGCAACTGCTAGTCGTGACTGATCTTCTTCATCGTGCAGGGCACCCCATGCAGTCTAGAGTGCACAAAATGCTGGCACCCAAGCCCGTTGCAAAGGTCATATGCCCCAAGGTCCCATACCCCAATGCCAGAAGCCCAAGCCCGACCTCCCCCCTAAACATGCACCTTAAAATCCTGGGTTGCGGTTAAGGAATTCAGTTTAAGTTACTATATTGGGGGAACCCTATTAGATACTATATATACCTATCACGGTAATTCAATTTAAGCCCCTTAAATCCCTATATTACCCGAGTTTCCATTTCATTTTCATTTTTTTGACTCTCCATTATAGGGGGGCAATATGCCCTTGAACACTAAACCCGCTTAAAACCTAAACCCTAAACCGCAGCAACTAGAATCCCAAGCTAGAAGCCTTGAAGCCAGAATCAGCATGCTTAGGAATGTGTACAGCCACCAGCCCCAGTTCTTGATGTCCAGTACAGCTGCGGATGCTCCTGGGCTGTTCTGATTGTTTAGGGTTTAGGGGTTTAGGGTTTAGGGGTTTAGGGTTTAGGGTTTGGGGGTTTAGGGTTTAGGGTTTAGGGGTTTAGGGTTCAGGGTTTAGTTTTGCTTTGGAGGGCTTTCCTGCAGAGTCGGGGGCTGGCGCACTTGGGACAGTGGAGGTTCTGCAACGGAATCCGGCTGCTTTGGCTTTACTCACTCATTTGTCCGTCTCCAACACCCCAAAACCCTGAAGTGAACCCCCAAAACCTCTAAACCCTGAACCCTAAACCCGAAATCCCTAAACTCCCAAACCCCAAAACCCTTTGACTTCTGAACTCCTGAACCCTACGCCCCTCGCGTATGGTCTGGTTTGAAAGGGCCGCTTGATATGAAGGCTTCCACTTAGCTACTTGTGCTTTAGGTGGGTGGAAAGCAAAAATGAAACAACAATATTGTTTAGGGTTTAGGGGTTTAGTTTTTAGGGTTTAGGATTTGGGGTTTGGGGTGTAGTATTATGTATGGTTCAGGGCTGAGCATGCTAAAGGGGGAGTGAGGGAGCGAGCAGAGCTATGACAACAGGAGTATGCATTGGGATCTTCATAGGTTTAGGGTTTTCATAGGGATCCACTCCCCAACTATGCCTTCAGCACCAGGAAGCTTCACTGAGTGTCATGACTGGTCATCACCCTTGTACTGCCAGAGGTTCTGCACAAGGTCATTCTAAGCCCTCAACCCAAAGCCCCCTCAACTCTTTGGAAGACCCAATGTGCCAGGCAGACGTAAAGTGCTCGAGGTTCAAAAAGCCCAAAACCCCTAAGCCCTAAATCTCAAACGCTGGAAGCCCTCAGCTTCAGCCCCCCCCCCAAGAAAAATCCTACACCTTAAGCCTCAAAGCCAATCCCAGCAATGAGAAAAAAGCCAAGCTCCAAATCCCAAAGAACGCACAGCCACACAAACAAAGCCCCAAACCCGAAACCCCAAAACCTTGACCCCAAAATTCACTGGGGGCAGCAGGGAATAAGGGAGTATAGTACATAGCGAGTATATAGGGATCTTTTTCCCTTATTATTCCCAACGAAGAACACGTTAGCAAAACGACGAAAACCCAAAATGCCAAAATCTTAAAGCCCAAACCCCCAAACCTCAAAGATCCAAGACCCTAAACCCTAAACCATTAACCCAATTCTAGAGCCCTGAGTCTGATCAGGTATTTTCAGGCATTGGTCTCGCTGCGTGCCTCTTTGTGGAGGCTCGCAGCGGGTGGGGTTTAGGAGGTTCGGGGTAAGGGGTTGAGGGATGAGGGCTTAGGGTTTAGGGGGATTTGGGTTTACGGGTTTAGGGTTTAGGGAGTAGGGTTTAAGGTTTAGGGAGGGTCTAGGCTTTGGGGAGGGTTTAGGGTTTAGGGCTTAGAATTCAGGAGAACGGAAAATCAAATGGAAAAGAAATATCAAACGAAGTGGAAACTGGGGGGAGTTTATAGAGGCGCATAGGGAATAGAATAATTACCGTTATTCTAAGTCTAGATCCCTTGTATAGTTATGGTCTAGGATACCTGAAATAGAATGTGTCATAGCTCCCAATACAGTCCGCGCTGTAAGGCCCTGTGACATCACTCTTGGCGCATACAGATTCTAATCCCCACCCCTAATGTGAACTCCTCCAATATTCGTAATATAGACTACTCCCAATACTACAGTGTACCAAAATGGGTATATTGAATATAGCGGGGATGGGCGGTTTCAATAGTTGGGGGGGGGGGTGATGGGGGATTGAACCGAAATTCAAGTTCCACGGATGTTACCGAGTCGAGAATTTGCGCGCTTCTTTGCCTAGTTTGCAAGGGGCAGTTCTCTTTTGAACATTTCAGGTTCCTAGTCACCCTGGACCGTAAACCTTAAACGTAAATCTGCAAGGCTTTATATTGAGTGTAGAGTTGGGGTATCTTAAATAACTTGACATGGCTGATCTTTTGAAATAAACAAACACTATGGAATCCCTTAGGAGGACCCCCCACCCCGTAATAGTGGTAGAATAGAAATATAAGAGGACCCTAATATAATCCCTATTATCCCTTATAGTCACTATTACTGGGTGGGGGGTCCACCTAAGGAATCCCTGGTGCCGCAGCTAGGCCTCGAGAGAGCTTCGGATGCTGATGTGTTTAATCACATGATATTTGTCTGTGATCAGTGATTGTTAACCCTAAACCCTTAACGCTCCTGACCATTAGGCCAACATGGGCCCACCACCTGGGCCACTCCAAGGGGTAGATTGTACCGTTTACGGGAGTTTACTTTCAAAAGCTGCGCCCCACGATCCTCTTTCCCTTACCACCAGGCCCTTTCCCAGAAGACCCAAAAAGAAGAATACCCCTAAACCCTAAACCCTAAACCCTAAACCCTAAACCCTGGGTCGAAATGTGGAGCCGCGGGGGGCCTCACTCGCTCGCAGGTCATCGACGCTTATCACGGACGCCCCTGTGGTTCCACGAAAGTGCTCAGAGCATCCCCCTTATTCCTAAGCCCTTAAACGCTTAAACCCGTACAGCCTAAGCCCTAACCCCCCTAAACCCTAAACCCCCTAAACCGCAAGCCCTAAACCCTCAACCCTAAGCTTTCAATCCTAAACCTTGAGCTGCGTTCAACTGCGAGGCCATGATGTGGCGACAAGCTGCCGCATGGCCTGAGCTAAAGGCATTGGGCTTAGGGTTTTGGAATTTGGGGTTTTTATTGTTGAGAGGGTTTGGCTTTTAGGGTTTCCGGATTCCGGCAAACGAGCAGAGCCCGGATGCAAAAGGGTTTCCGGATTGGGGTTTGGGGTTCAGGGATATGGGGTTTAGGGTTCAGGGCTTAGAGCGGTAAAGTTTGAAACCTCCTACACTTCAAGCAGTTGCAACTTTAGCATAATCGGCATCTTGAGGGAGGCCTGGACGGGACTGATGCTCCTTGACGTCGGTCCTGCCCCCTGCCTGTCCTCCTCCTCCCCATCACGAGGTTCTTGTGTCGGCGCATGTTTCAGCTCCCTAGTATGAATCCCGAGCTCATGTAGGGTGAGGGCATGGAGTACGACGTAGATCCGGCGTAGACCCGAATCCATTGTGCGGTGTTGGCCATTACTTTTCCCGGATGGACCTGCAGTGCCTAGAGCAATCTGCGGGTTTTTGAAAACCAGGGGTACCTTTTTGGGGATCCATAGAAGTTTGTAGTACTGTACTTTGGGGTGTATATTAGGGTCCCCCCTTTCTTAGTGAAACTAGCATTTAGAGCAACGCCTGAAGTCCAGATAGGCGCTCCAAATGTGGACTTTTCTTCTAGGTTCGAGGTCGCTGCTTCATTCCAGGCTAAAGGCGACCAGAGGCAACATGAACCAATGCTCTCCCCTAAACCCCTTAAATCCTGTAGTGCCCCTTAAGTAGCTAGATATGGAGTATATGGGGATCTTATTATAATATACCCAAAGCCATAGTCTATCCCCTTGAACCAGTCCGCAGCACCAACCCAGCACGGCATGCCATTTCGCGAGGTGATAGCCACCTTGCATACAAGTTTGTTGGTAACCCTTTAGCATCTAAACATGATTGAACATCACGTCATTTTGGTGCAAATCCTATAGAATGTTCATCAACTTTTGTGTGGCGTCATACGCCTGAAAATGCTGGGATGCTTCGGAAGGACCCATCCTTGGCGCTTTCTGGGAACTTATAACTCAGCAGAGCCGAGAAGATCCAGATTAGAAACAGGTCGTTTAGGGTTTGAGGTTTAGGGTCTCTCGCATTCATCATTAGGATTACTAGTAGCCTTTTCCTGTTCTTTTTTTTTGTCATGATGGTTTTATTAATGTCTGCAACACAGCTCGAAGAAACCCTGGGAAGCAGTTGACTACAGGCATTTAATTTTATCACAAGAAGAATTCTTAGAAGAATCTTTGAATGATTGGGTTTAACTGCTTCCTACCTTAAATCCTAATCCCTAGGCCTGAAGCCCTGGACCCTAATCCCTGGATGCTAGACCCCAAACCCTAAATCCTGAACCCTAGACGCTAAGCCCTAAGCCCTAGACGCTAAACCCTAAACCCTAAATCCTGAATCCTAGACGCTAAGCCCTAAACCAAGGTGAAGATCATGCAGCTCAGAGCTTTCATGTTCAACATCTATCGGCTGGCTAACCTTTTGAGCTCCTTTGCTTGGGAGATAGGGCTTATGCTTTAGGGTTTAGGGTTTAGGGTTCAGGGTTTAGGGTCTTAGGGTTTTGGGGTTTGAGGCGTTGGGGCTTTAGGGTTTAGCATTTTCGGATTGTGGGGTTGTAGGGCTTTGGAGTTTTTAGGGTTAGGGTGTTAGGGTTTGGGGTTGAAGGTTTTAGGGCTCTGGGCTTTGGGTTTTGGGTTTAGGGCCTGGGGTGTAACGAGCTCATTGTATACAGTATACTGGGTCATTGTTGGAGACTTTTCCGAGCATTTTGTACATTGTAATCCAATAAGGAATGTCAAGTTGTAATTTGAAATAAAGTCCCAGAAAGGATACAGTCATGATGTTAAGTCGTATCCCCAGCATAAGGTTTTGTGTTCCCGGGCCTTGAAGCATTAAGGGTGGAGCATGAATATCTAGTTTCGGGGTTAGGTTGTAGGGGATCTAGCCATAAACTGAAACCATTCACTGTGTGGCAATCCTTGTAGAGCCTTATTGGGATGAACGACAGCCCCCGAAGAAGGCCCATGTAAGCCAGCAATGGGCCCTAAGCAAACTTTTCGGGAAGGGGAGGGGGGGGAGTGGTATCATTCGTTCCCGTAATATTGGAGAGATGTTAGTTATCATCATTAGGGGCTTATGGGGATTCTAGGTTTAGGGTTTAGGATACAAAGGGTTTAGGGTTTAGCGTGCATAGGGGTTGGGTAAGGATTCTACCGCAGTACACGGGGTTCAGGGTTAATAACAGAGATGCAAGGGGAAACGAATATGGACAATGCAACGGAACCGGGGATTATGTAGGGTTCTTCAGTGTGATTGATGTAAAAAGTGAAGAACTGCGAAAAAGATCGGCGTTCGTGTACGAGTCGAGTTTCGATACTTTCCCGAACCCTAACTGTTTGTTTTGTTGTGGTTCCTACATTCGGCTTGCACATAGGGGGTTTCCCAAAGTTGGGGGGCCCGTCTTTGGGGCCAATGATAAACTACCTTCGTAGAATTTACAGTAAGCTCAAAGCTTGCTGCTCATGCACATGAGCTAGCTGGAGACAGCCCGCTGCTTCAAACAGTATTTCGGAGTATGTAAGGGGGACCCCATTTCAGGAAGCCCCCATAGAAACACTTCTGCCAACCTCTTGTTTTGGGAGTTGACCGTACAAACAAGCTAGCGCAAGGGTTGCTCAATAGCAGGTGGGTAGTTATCCAGGCGCTGCAGCCGCTGCAGTTCCAGGTGGTCGCGCGCAAAATTGAAGAAGGCTGGCAGGAGGCAACAGTATGCTGTCGTGTGGTGTCGACGGCAGGCCGCGAGTACGAAGTTCAAGCTAGCAAAGGTGCCAGACAGCAATGGGAGGGGCTGGCCATGCGCGTCTCCTACCAGACGGACTTGCCTCGAGGAGTGGTTCGCCAGCACATGGCGGCCGAGAGGACCGGCATTCGTGCCGGTGTCTTCATCAAGCTGCAGTTCCCCTTGAAGAAGATGGGGCGATCGCAAGAATCGTTTCAGCTGTCGTGTCTTCGGGACGCAGCCCCAGTTCCGCCGGGCGCGTTGGAGCAAGTTGCATCGGATGCCATTGTGAATGTTGCGGGCATCGTGCACTCCGTCGGCTTGCTGCCGCCTGGTTACCTTCAGAGGAGGCGTATATAGACCTCAAATCGCCCCGTTACTCTTAAATTAGCGTTATGCGAACGTTATATGTGTATCCATCTGGTAACTACCCACCTGGGGGGGTCCTGGAAAACAGCAATTGGGAGCCTCTGGAACCCCACCCTCCCAAACAAAAACAGAACACAAGCAGGTCCCCATGTAGAAAGCAGAGTAACTTTGTAAGAGGGAGATTTTTTGAGGTTCAAGGGTAGTTGGGGGGAGGGGAGAACTTTGAACCTATGCAAAGGGGTACAATTTTGAGCATAGCCCTAAAGGGAGCGCATGTCTTTTGCCCTCCATGCAGAATTCGTGGAAGGGGATGCAGGTATCCCCACATGATTTATGTGGTGATTGTGTAGCTGTCAAAACCGTATGCGCCCCCCGCTTGGAACCTCGGCTGATACAACTCCGTGAAATACACTACAGTTCTGGTTTCCAAGCAACAACTTTCAGTTTTGACAGCCCTCCCGGTATGGATGTTATAAACACAGAGGCCTTTTAACAAGCTGTAGTCCTAATTTATGGGGACTCCAAAATAGGGACCGCTGATTGTCGGCAACCTTAAGCACGTAAACCCTTGCTGTATACCCGCATGACTCTGGCCAACTCCCTTAGATAAGCCAACCCCTTATACTCCGTATCCCTTCTTAATGGCTTAGGGTTTAGAGAAACCAACTCTAAAACCCCTTAATCCCTGAACCCTAAACTGTAAACTGAAAAACTCTAAAGCCCCAAACCCTAAACCCCAAGCAAGCTCTCAGCTTTCGTGGGCGGCGTGGGTTACCTCGCCTACTACGCTGTGCTGAGCCATCCCTCCACATGTTTGGGGTTTGGGGCCTAGGGTTTGGGGTTTACGCTTGGGGTTTAAGGTTTGGGGTATCGGGACTACGCTTTAGGATTTGGGGTTTGGGTCTTAGGGTTCAGGGTTCGGGAAATCAGTATGTCTTGTGCTTTAAGTTCCTCATACCCCAGACTGGTACACAGGGGTTTAGGGTTCGGGGTTTAGGGTCTAGCGTTCAGGCTGGTTTTCCAAGCTGCTCCCTGAAGCTACCAGGAGCTTTTGCCTCAGAGGCCTACGCACACGCACATGCACACCCCTTGTTGCTGAGAGCCGCGTGCTTCACTTCAACTCATGTCTTGCATCCTCGTCTCGTGTTCATTCCCAAGGAGAGAAGACATAAGGCCCTTCTTATGACCTCTATTGGCCCTATTGTAGACTGCTACTGGGTGGAGGCAATGCTCAAAAGAAGGAGGTGTTGTCAATTTCCGCGGGGAACTCGTAGCAACTGCCAAGATGTTTTCTGGAAGCTTCCAAGAACACCTAGCGCCTTTTGCATGGAACACTCCAAAAAGTGACCTGAATTTTCTGGCTGTTTCCTGAAGTCTGTAATAATACCCAAGCCCTGAACCCCAACTGTCACCAACTCCGAAACCCTGAACCTTTTGTACCCTCACCACTGACTTGATATGGCTGAGCTCAAGTGAGCTAGACGGGGCATGACGGGAAGCACATGGGGCTATACAGGTTTGGATGAATTATGAGTCCATTCTTTGGGCTTCTGATGATCTATGGCAATTACTGGAGGGGAGTTACCATGTGGGGACTTTACATAAGCTTTATACACCCATTATGTAATTCCCCATGATCCCTATGTAGGCCCCATAAACTTACCCCATGGAAGCTCCCTGCCTGGTGTGCAAAGGTCATCCCCACCGAAATTTACCACCCCTAAATCTCAAGCTCTGTGAGTCGGTCCCGGCCAGTCCAAAAACCCGATGAAAGGCAAATATTGGTGTCACCTTGAACCTCCCAGCAAT
>CAJNIZ010046205.1:107582-144376 GCA_905231905.1 Symbiodinium pilosum | reverse complement strand
AGTATCCCCCTTAATAAGCTTTATACCGGGAACCCTGTATAATCCCTATGTATACCCCTTTAGGGAGTTTAGACTATGCTTAGGGCCGCGAGCTTGCATTAGCATTCGCTTTTACATGCACATGCCGGGTTGGGAATGGGGACCGCTTTGGGAGAAAAATAACACAGACAGTACGGTAACTTGTACTATGCCTGGTCACTCATAATACACCTATCTGGACATGCACCAGAATTGTACTCTGTATAAGTCCCTTCATATTGATACGCGCCTCGCTGTCAGCCGCCGAAATGGAAAGCCCTTGTAGGATGTTGACACTCCTTCTGACCCCCAAAACTAAACACCAAAAATGAGCCTGAGAACTCAACCCCCTAAAGCCTCATCGCTACGCGCGGGTATGGAAATTTTGCAAAACAGGGTACGCTCCTGGACCCCAGGGAAAGGCGGAGATTATGGAGATATTGGACGTGACCCCAAGGGAATTTACTCAAGGAAAACAACGCATCCCCCAAAATCAAGGTTAATTCTATACATACCGACATAATATGATTTGGTTGATTCCACCTTACAGTAGCTGTTCTTAAAGGGGTTTCTATTCGGAGGTTAGTATAGGTAATAGCAGGTTTAACATTTTTGTGGCAACCCTTAGTGTGAGGGAATGACGCGAAATCTAATACAATCGCCATTGTGACCTCACCACAAAAAAGACCCCTTCATTTAGTGAAATTCCCATATTCTAGGACTTGGCCTCGGCTACTGTTCTCCAAAGACGGGAAACCTATGAATGCATAAATATATGTGTATGTATATATATACACATACACATCTATATATATATATAGAGAGAGAGAGAGAGACGCGTACTGTAACATGAGCCCAATATCAACACCCAGATTGCAATTAATTCGGGGAAACCTCTCTAACCCTAAACCCTGAACCCTGAGCCCTAAACCCTAGATGGCCTCCGGACTGCCGAGTGACCCGTAGGCGACGACGCTGATGTTCCAAAGCCTGGGGTTTAGGGTTTAGGATTTGGGGTTTGCTGGTTTAGGGTCAGCTATTTGGGGCTTAACCCTAGCCAGGTTCAGGGTTTAGGGCTTAGGGTTTAGCGGGATTAGGGGGTTTGGGAGCGGGGATCCAGGCTTGGGATTAAGTAGGCTTTAGGGCTTGTGGCTTCGGGCTGAGGATGAGTGATCAGTGTCTGTTCCAGAGTCTCGGTGTAACGAGTCTTTTACTGATGCTTCGTTAGTGAAATTTACGCACCCCAAATCACTCAAGATGTAGGGCGGTGAACAGCTTCTAGTGACTCATACGTGAACTATTTTGAAGGAGTAGAAGAAAGTATAGGGAACACTTCGCCAGTCCCTACTTGCTTTGAATGAGCACGGTTACATAGGTCGTCCAGCGTCTAGGAATGGAGAGGTTTGGATGTAGCGGTTGGTCGGGTTTCAGCGCTGAGGATGCGCGAGTTATGATGGATTTCAAGCTCACAAGTTTAGGAGTTCTAGTTCAATTTCAGATGAAATCTGCATTAGAGGCAAATCGCCATGGGATTCCAAAACTTTGAGGGCCCACAGTGGCACAAAGATCTTGCGCAAGTCTGTCCCAAACTTGCCCCGCATTTATATGGTTCTTTATACTCTGGCTGCGGGGCCCTGTAGTAGTTATAAGCATAGCTACGCAGTGATGCCTCGGCCTAAGTATTTCAGATGATGTATTTAGGATATGTGCTACTCTAAGCAGACTGGGGTCATGAGGGGATGATATTTCTAGAGACATGGGTTATGAGAGGATGATATTTCTGCTTTTTCAGCCCGCAGAACAAAGCTGAGCCGCCTGTCATGGAGCACATTCTGGATGGGAAAACATCCACAGCAAGCAATTATTGAGAGTCTAGCTGTTAGAGTTAGGGCTTACGTTTCAGGATTAGGGTTTAAGGTTCAAGGACATCGCGTACCGTGGCAACAAAGTCTTGCCATCTGTACTTTCTGTAGCAAATCCAAGGCACGGAGTTTGGATTAAACCTCAACCGCTAGACCGACGATCAGTGACACACTTTCTGTGCGCGCAAACATGAGCAATGCTGAGCGGAAATGCTCACAGACATAGCACTCGGAGACATGAATCCGCCAATTCCCCCAAGAAGCTCCCCAACTCTTGAAGCTATCAACAAAAGTGCCAAACTTAAGGATGCATATGCCCCCAGCACATACAAATCTCTTTGGGGCTGAGTTCTCAACCGGGAAGCATCATTTGAGTACCCTTAAAAATGGGGTCCCTTCTATAGGCACTCCAAAATTATAGGTCGCATCCTAGGCCACAAAAGCGAACGATTCATCAGCACCACCCCGCATAAAACCATACTCAAGGTCACAAGTTATTAAACATACATGCTCAAGGCCAAAAAAATCGCAAGCCAATCGTAAACCCTAATCCCAAAATCCTAAAACCCTGAACCAATTGCAGCACCCTAACCCTAAACCGTGAACCCGAAGCCCCTGAAGCATTGCAGTGCAGCACAGTTCGGCCAGGGAGCCTACAGTATCGCAAGAGCGCCTCCTCCCGGCGGAAGGGATGAATCCTGGGTGAAGCAAGCGGTTTGAGGTTTAGGGTTTAGGGGTTTGGGGTTTGGGGTTAAACATTTAGGGTTTAGAGGTTCAGGGGTCAAGGGTTTTGGGGAACACCGCACAAAATTCTAATATAGGATCTAGACTTCAAGTGCAGAATCAAGAAACCCTGAACCTCAAGCTCTACAATATTGTGGACGGTGTCAGGGTAGGGAGCGGCTGGGCAGTACCAGCAGTTTAGGCTTTAGGTAACATGGAAGGGCAACTGGAGCCCTCCAAAGACAAGGGTCCCACCTACCCCTGCCCAACGCTGGGCAAGCTGTTTACCGCGGGTTGAGGGCAACGTCGTCACAGTCGTGTGGTCACTGTTCGCTAGGCTAAGATTCAGGCCTTGAGCTTCAAGATCTCTGGGGTTTGGTGGAATGCAGAAGGTTTTCCCGAGGGCAGTTTCCCTTTGGCACTGTCAGCAGGACACCACAACAACAAGAATACTTGCATGGCACTAAAGTCGTAAGTATTACCTACATTGGGCAATTTGGACTTCTAGGGTCTCATTATGGGTTGGAGCCTAAACTGGCCAGAAGGTCTCCAGGACTCTGGGATTTCGAACGCATGCTATGGCAGGCTTCAGGCTTACAAGCGTCGAGTCCGAATGATGTAAGTTTTAAGCGGCTTAGGGCGTCTCCATTTCCATTCGGATTCTCCATTAAAAGGATAAACCCCTAAACCATGAACCCGTAGTTCTTCAAGCCCCTATAACTTTAAACCCTGAACAGGCCTACATATCCCTATATCCCCTTAGTAACCCGTATAGTGCGCCCCTATACACCGCCCCATCTTTTGGAGTTTAGACTATAGCTCATAAAAGAACCCTTCAAGGGGCATGGCATGAGATTGCAGCCTGGGCGCTCGTGTTGCATCCTAGGCTGCCACACGGTAAAGGTATAGGGTGTAGGGTTTAGGGTGTGAGGTTTAGGGTTTTTGGTTCAGGGCTTAGGGTCTGGCGTTGCAGGGTTTCAGTAAGGTGGCTAGTGCAAGTACCAATCCCCAAACCCTAAACATACTGGTAGCATACTGGGCCTTGTGGCAAATCAAAGTGAAAGCTACAGCGACGCTGCGAATCCTTCTTACATCATTGTTGAACGGAAAACCAAATGTCAAAGCAAACGGACCATGAACCGGACTTTGTAGGTTTTAGAGTTGACGGTCAACTTCTTTGCTCTGGCCACCTCCCGCAAAAAACAACAACAGCGCAGCAACTGACAGCAGTGTGCGAAACCGAAACAACAATAATGAAGTAGCTTCAACGATTCTCACTGTTTGCCGACTCATAGCACTATTCCAGCTAGATACAAAAATTCCATTACTCAGGCCCCTTTTATAACATTATTCGGCCATACAACAGTATACCCATTACTCAGGCCCCAAGGGTCAACGTATCCAAACAATAGATAATTTGGGCCCAGATGGGTTCCTGCATTGGCACCTTGCGCCCGAATTACATACTATATAGGTACTTGAACACTGAGGGTCCCACCCCCAAACGGCGTTCTATCTACGTACTTGGATCGTCAGGACTATGCTAAGGCATTGAATCTCAGCGACACGTCGGGAGGCCACCTCTTCAAATGGCGATGTGTGCTTGTCTTCAGATCCTTCAGCGTCAAGCATCTGCTTGGGCGGTTATACAGCGTTTGGGGTGTAGGGTAGGGTTTAGGGTTTCCCAAAATTAGGGGGCTTGGTCCATGTCACGTACATGTGCGCTACAGCCAAAATTTCCTACATAATCTAATGGACCTGGGTTCCTTATTAGGGACTGCATCAGGGACTATACTAATTAAGTGGCTCATGTACTCTCTACCTGAAGACCTGAGATTACAAATGTGCATTTGAAGAGAGTGGTAAACCAGTTTCGGAATTCGCAGAGGGCACCACGATTCTGAGAAAAAGCCATCTGGCCCTGCATACGCCAAACGATACTATCTCAAATTTATCTTGCGAAAGCGACAAGAACCCTAAGAGTCCCAGTGCCCAAATGTTGGGTTTTTGGAGCCACCTAGTACCCTAACGGTCGAGTACTTGGACCCTCGGGTAAGGCTTGGAGATTGGCATTCAGGAGATGAAGAATGTTCATGCAATATGGAGAAGAACAACACCACTATTAACGGACAAGGTCCTGCATGACCCTTTGCACTTAAACCGGTGCATTATGGTTTGGGGTTTGGGGTTTAGGGTTTGGGGTTTAGGGTTATGGTAGTATAGTATAAGTCCAGCAGGATTCTGTCCATGAACCGTAGATGTGTAGGCCGCTGCCACATCGCGGAGCCTTAGCCCTAAACGCCACCAAACCCTAAAACCTAAACCCCCAAACCCCTAAACCCCAAACTATACGTCCTAAACCCCAAACCCTACACCCCAATCCTGAAACCCCTAAACCCTAAACCCAACAAGGAAGCCCTGATGTCTGACCACGCGACCCCAGAAGCCCTCAAAAAGATGAGACCCCGAAAGCTGCCATCCCTAAAGGTCCAGACACCCAAACCAAAGACCCAAATGAGTAGTGTTTTTGTTGGTGATTGAACCTAGGAAGATAAGATCCCGAATATAAAATACGATACCCCAAAAGGAGGATATAATCTTACTCTATATTTGGTACCCTAGTATCCCCAAATTAAATACTACTCAAATGACCCTGATCCCAAGTGACCCTAAACCCTAGATAGTAGTTTTAGTTTTCCATTCTCCCAAGTATAAACCTCAAAACCACTAAACCTTAGATAGTAGATTCCATTTTATTTTCCATTATCCCAATATAAACCCAATAAAACCCTAATAGCGCTACAATCTACATAGCAGGTCGTACCCTAAGCAATACAGCACTGCTCTTCGGGCCCCTGGGCCTGAATTCTATAGATCCTAAACCCAAAACGCAGGCCTTGCGCAGTTCCTCTAGGTGACCTGATGAGCGTTCAGCGTGCTTTCAGCAATAAGTCAATAAGTACATGTGAAGAGTGTAGAGCTTCTGGCATGGGTTCTGGGTGCGTGATGGAGGTTTTGGGGTTGAGGTCAAGTTAGAACTTCAACATTTGGAGGTTCACGTTCAGAATGCAGCGTTTGGGGTTGCCCTCCTTTCGCCAGCTTCAAGCCCGATTCCCAAACTTTGCTGACAGAACGTCTTTTCAGCTCTGGCAGATTTTCCGAAGGTTTCTAGCCTTGGATGGTCTACTCGGATGGACTGGTGCAAGCTATGGGGCACAGGGTTTAGAGTCAAAAGTTTAGAGGATCTTTTGAATTCTCGGGTCTAGTTTAGGGAGTCTAGGGTGTACAGAAATTTGTTTAGCCCTTGATGAAGCCACCAAAAGCAGGTCCGTTCACATGATGTAACATGCTAGAGGAAGGCATAGCAGGACCTACATAGACTGAAATTGGACGTGACAATGGTGATTGTACCAGTGTCATATCGACCAAGGGGCTGGCAGGAACCGAGGAGAACGTTCCAGTTCACACCAAAGCAACAGAACTGGTAAAATCATGGCCTGAAAAATAAGGATGCTTGTTTTCTGATTCCCATACAATGACGAGTAAGCTACCCCGAACATGGAACCCCCAACGGCGCCCTATAAAGACCCTGTCCCGCAAGTTTCCGGACGGGTGAGCCCGCGCAGAGTTCAAAAGAAGGTCCACAATGTAGGCATAATTTGTGTACTTGGATCCTACCTGAAGGGTTATGGGGACTAAGTAGGTAATCCCTCTAAGTCATACAACAACCCTAGTTATCCCCATTTTTAACCTACTTAAAAAGTCCCCATGACCCTAAACCCTGAACCCTAGACCCGAAACCCTAGGGTTCAAGTTTAATCAAGGCACGGTAGATAAAGTTCGACACCCCTACGCCCACGATGGCGCCCGAGGCCCGCAGAGTCGCCTTGGAGGCAGCCCGGCAGAAACCGTGCATGCCCTTGGCTGTACTATATCTTACTATATTATACTGTAATGATACTAAACTATACTGGACTAATATTATACTATGAAAGTATACTATATTTCACTACATGAACCACAATACTGTTCCATATTCTGCTATACTATGCTAGGCTACCTTCTATCTCGAACTAGATTCTGGCGGGAGGTTGGAAGCCTGTTTGCGGCTGAGGCAAGATGTCATCTATCAAGGGGCATGTCTCGGAATTATATTGGAGTTATATTGGGGCTATATACTATAGAGATAATGGAAAAGAAAATGGAAACTACTATTTAGGGTTTAGGGCTTTAAGGCTCAAGGGTTTAGGAATTTCTGACGGGTCTCTAACTGCAGGACCCTCTCTATCAGCAACATCTTTTAAAGAGACGCAAAGTTTGAGGCTACCAAAAATACATTCTACCCTGAACACGAACCTAGTCTCATGGTCGAAGTGTTGTAGTGAGGTAAGTTGTGTCCTTCATGCTCTCAAACGCGGGGGATACACATCTGCCTAGGCTCAGAGCTAGGAAAAGGAAAGCCACCTACCCGTCCCCAACTTGCGACGAAGCTAAAACGAGGCATTGAATCAGGAGCTGTAGTGCATGTTAGTTTGGGCGGGTAGACTCGCCAAAACATCAGGGGAGACCCCTTCGGCCGAACCGTATAAACGATGTACTATCCGATTACCAATTGCCAATAGTACGGGTTCCCCTGATATACCACAGGCAGCTACATTAGTTGTCGAAACCACAGAACCCCGAAATTCCAAGCACTACTAAATTATCGTATGATATATATATACATACATACATATATATATATATATGTGCATCCCTTATAAACAGCCTCGGAGACGCGTACTTTCTCAAAAGCTGCTATGCAACGACCCTAAACCCTAAACTTGAAACCCCTCAAGCCATGAAGTCCAAGGAGCTAGGGCCAGAAACGATTCAAGTCGGCACCTGCCAGCTTGCAAGGGAACTCCCTGCGTAAGTTTAGGGTTTAGGGTTTAGGGGTTTAGGATTTAGGGGTCTAGGGTTTAGGATTTAAGGGTTTGGGGTTTAAGGTTTAGGGGTTCAGGGGTTAGGAGGTCTAGTGGAGGCTACATGCAGAAGTATTAATATCATCTGTACGCTGGGTTTCACAGAAAGGCTCACAGCTGAGAGTCTATAGTACATGACACCGTGTAGTGTACTGAATAGTGTTCAATGCTCAGTTTTCTGTAGCTGGTACTTGCGCCTGCTGCAGTACTATGTGTAGTTTCACAGGAATCAACCCTTGCTTTATACTTGGACACAACATGCTCCCAAGATCCTTCCTCATCCGGCCCTGAAAGGTTAGACCGGCGCAGATGTATTGAGCAAAGAAGCCTCTGCAAGCAACAAGAGCGAAGGTACCATGGAGCAGTGATATAATAACAGCTTTCTAGCGGTTTTGGAATGGAGTCCTAGGATAAACGGGGAATTGAACAGAAAATGGAAGCTACTAGATTATTCAGGGTTTAGGTTTGGAGTGATTGTCCCTGAACCCTAATTAGACCCTAACGGGCTTGAGAAACTACTGCAGGAGGTCATCTAGGGATTACCAATGGCATCCCTTCCCTTCCTACAAAGCAGAAGGCAGACAGGGTGCTCATACTTCCTCGCGAGGCCGCCTTCCGACTACTTAGCGGACCAACAACAGGTGGGCCCCTGATTACGGGTATAATGAAAGTGCACTTGGAATGTTTAAGGACTGTTATGAGGGGGGCAATATCTGGTATAGGATGGTCTGCAGGTCTACAGTTGAATGCCAGCGACCCCAAAAGCCATCCTGCACGGACACTGGTTTGTCGGGGTTACCGACACGAAGCAGGGGGCAAAAAAACAACACATCAGTTCCCCGGAAAACTATGGTAATACCAGGAGGCGTGACGCCTCCATGAACTGATCTAGTCCTGCAGCAACTATACTTCTTGCCCACAGAAGGTGCAGACAGTGCGGAAGACGTGGCCAAGCGATTCAAACCCTAAACCCAAAGCCCTAAACCCTAAATAGTAGTTTCCATTTTACTTCCCATTATCCCAATATATACCTTTAATATTACCGATTCTTAACCTCCCAGATTTTTTGTTGTTTCCTGAGTTAAGGACCGAGGCTCTCACAAAACCCAAGATTAAACATCAACATGCAATATTCTATTATATATAATATAGTGTCATATAATATAGTATAGTAACGTATATTATAATACAATACAGTACTAAAAATATGGAATAGTATAAGAACAAAATACCTCTCAGCCGCACATGGGCTTTGTAAGTCCTGACCTTGTTCAAACCCATGCATCCTACGACTTGCTGCAGATGGAGGAAGATGTTGACAACCCCAAACTCAGAAAATCTAGACATGACGGCTGGGATCATCTGCGCTGCTCCCGTTTCTCTAGTGGCATGTCGCTTATGAACAGAAAGAGCTAGGCAAAGATCCAGACTGCCTCCGCCAGCTATTTGGGTGCGCCGGGTCTTGGCACGCCTCACTGTCAAAAACTAAGATCTTTTTTTGATTGCTTCTTACGAAGTTTCGGGTTTGGTGCTTCAGGTTGTATGGTTTCAAGACTTCAGTGGACCGTCCAATGCAGTGGTGTCATATTAGCACTTCCTAGGCGAAAACCGTGAGACGCTGAATATGGAACCGGATACTAAGGGCCGTGACAGTCTTCATGGCTGGAATCGTGTTCA
Source organism: Symbiodinium pilosum (assembly GCA_905231905.1). NCBI lineage: Eukaryota > Dinophyceae > Suessiales > Symbiodiniaceae > Symbiodinium > Symbiodinium pilosum. Next base: position 135,132 of record CAJNIZ010046205.1, on the reverse strand, counting down.
GATGGGAACAACTTTTACTGTTCTACAAGCCCGCAGGTCAGAATTTACTTCGTGTCTTTTGGGGTGCGAAGGGTTAGATGCTTTGAGAGCAGAACTCGGGCATCAAGTGTGGAACCGTGAGTGGCCCGTAGGCATGTTAGCCCAATCGACATGCTCCCAAGAAAGCTGCACCCCAGCACTTCAGCAGCCTAAACCCTAAATCTTGAATACAACCCCAGAAGCCTCAAATCCCAGATCCCAAAACACTGCAAGCTAAAATGAAGGCCTGCCAACTCGACCAGGTCACATCCCAAGTACACTTATCAGAAATGTAATCACGACTATCATCGCGAGTTTGGAGAATGGCTGAAGGGATACCATTCAACCAATAGAAGCCAGGACTGCCAACGCGTGAAGAAGCGCAATCCAGCACCCTGACTGAAACAGCACCTTTCTCCAGAGAGATAGCGGCTGCTTCGACAATAAGATGTGCGTATAAATAGGAAATAACTAACTGAATGAATAGAAATACATTTAAATTTATGTATAGATGTCTGCATTATTAAAATGCAGGTGCTGAGGATCCCGACATATACACCTCCAAAGAGACAACATAAAAGAACAAACAATCGGTGTAATTTGTAGATTCTGGTAGATGCTAGACTACGAGGCTCCCACTACCCAAATAAGGGGGTTAGGGTTTAGGGTTTAGGCCCCAAACACTACAATCTAAGTGATATTTAGCGCCTAAGGCCCTGATAATTGGCTATTTAGACCTTCAAGGATGGCTTTCTATCACTGATTCCCAGGTTGCTTATAACCCAATTATAAACTCCGAAATGTCTCAACATGGTGATAATTGGCTTACAAGTGCCAGCTATATTGCGGTTTGATTACTCGCAACCCTACACAAAACCTAGATGAACCCCATATAACTGCAATATAACCCCCTCTCAACCTTACTAATCCTCACACTGTGCGCCTCAGGTGGCTCCTTCTGCCGTCCCAAGGGGCCCTTGGGCTCTCCTGAAGGCGTGGCGCCTCACAGCTACAGTTGAATGAGTTGTTCTTGGTTATATAGAGGATTATGTAAGGGTTATATGGGGGTTATATTGGGATAATGGAAAACAAAATGGAAACTATTTTTTAGGGTTTAGATGTATACTTCTTAGAAGCTCCAGGGGACTTTGGAAGCATGCGTACAGTTATGACCATGATCAAGCTACTTAATAAGTCCCCCCGAACCGCCAATGGGGTCTATAGTATCCTCAAACAAAATACTACTTATCAAGGCCTTGGGCCTTTGACTCTTACCCTCCACGGCAGCACATGCAGAGAAGGGCCTTTCAGGCTTGGAGGCTTTGGAGCTTAGGGCTTAAGGTGTGGGGTTGAGGGTTAAGGCTCAGAGTCCCGATGCAAAGGTGCACATCCTGAGTGTTTGCGAGATTGGTAGACAGCCCTGATCTTGGAAAATGCTTGTGCGTATAGGAGAGTCTTCCAACAGGGGGCAAAGGTGGTGCCGTTTCCGGGATCCTGAAGGTATTTGGGATTCAGACAAGGACTATGGTGGCATCCACCAGGGATTATGTAGGGCTCCTTGAAGAACATTCGATGTCAGGCGTTACGCTCAGACTGCTCGTCTTGAAGCCTCAGACCCTACTTAAGGACTAAGTAGCCTGGGAATTTCCTAAATGGTGTTGACTTCAATCTATTTCCTGATTACATGCCCATATAACTTCTCATAAACATGATTTACTGACCATTTAGGCAATTCCCAGCCAATCTAGTAAACAACCTAAACCCCGAGCCCCCCTGCCCCGCAAAACTGTCAACCTGGTGTGTGGAGGAGGGCAATCACTTGCCCTGCGCCATCGAGCTGCCGCAGAGACTCCATGACCGCTTCTAGCCTGGGGTAAAGGGGAATTAAAGTTTAGGGACGAAACTATAGGATGTTGTCTGAATATATGAGGAAATAAGAAAGGCTAAGATATAACGGATTCCTCTACCTAGCCCTTAACCATCTAAACCCCCAAATGAGCCTGGTTCCCATTTCGTCTCAATTCCTTCCCATATGACTCTCCACTATCTGGCTATAATTTGAGCTTTCCCTACTCGCGCTCGGCCCTAAACCATAAGCCCCAAACCCTGGACCCCAAGACCCTGAACCCCAAACCCTAAACCCCAAGCACGAAACCAAAGCGTAAAACCCAAGCACTAAACCTAAACCCTGACGCCCGAACCCAAAATCCCAGACCCTAAGCGCGAGACACTAAACCTTAAGCTCTAAACCCTGAACCCCAGATCCTCAACCCCAAACCCTCAAAACCCATAAATATCAAGGATAGCAAAGCAGCGTAGCTTCAAAGCCCATCGGCCAAACCTCCACTAAGGAATTGGGGTTGGGAATTAAACTTGGCATTACATGAAGATATTTTTTTTTTTTTATGTATATGGGGTTTAGGGTTTACGGTTTTGGGGTTGCATAGGGTGATATTGGGTTTGGGGATTACCGTTTGAGGACGACATGGGGACATGTAGGATGTATGCACTAAAGCCCTAAACCTAAATCTGGACCCGTAGGGCTTCTTAGGCGACTCACGACTGCACAAAAGCATGTTTTGAAATGCTTGCTTCTGCCAGCTGAAAGGACGTCACCAAAACCAAAGGATCTAGAGTTTAGGTTTGAGGCCTTCGGGTTTAAGGCTTAGGGTTTATTTGTTGTTCTAACACCCCGTGTTTAGGTCTTAGGCTTTGGGGCTTCGGATTGTCCAGTGATATTTGGCTTGAATTCGCGACTGTGTAATCGCGCTGTTACAGCCAAAGCTCCCTGGGGGGGTAGTGGGGCTTACGGGAATATAACCCCATATGTAGGCCCTATGCAATATATTGCCTGACTCCCTGCCAACCAGCAGTAAGAAAGCTCAACTGAACAGATCTAAGCCTTTGACAGTCAGGCCTTACTTTCGGCTTTAATGGTTTCGAGTTTAGCTTGAGACCCGAGAGACAAGCTCCAAACTTTGCAGCCCCAAATTAGGAAACTGGGCGGTTGATCTGAAGGTGTGTCGGGAAAATTCTTTAGGGCTCCGCCAGGGCTATAAGCTGTACAGGAGAAAAAAAGGGGCAATCATTTTCCATAATGGCGCACTTCGGAACAGGAATTGTGCGTCAAATACCATATCCTCATCACACGAATTTCCAGCCCAAGGCTTAGATGCTTCGCCCTCAACCCTAAACCCTGAACCCGAAACCAGGAACCTGCACCCTGAACAGGAACATCCGAAACCACGCGCTGCGAAACTTTACACACCGAAAGGTAGCTGAGGGGAATTTTCTTAGCTGCTTGAACTAAGTCAGGTTTGTACTCTTCATACAACAAAATTGTGATCCAGACACAATCTTGCTGCATAATGGGGCTTCTAAATTCGTATCCCCAAGCCATAAACCCTAAACCAAACCCAGAAACACAAACCCTAAACCCTGAACCAATCCCTAATCCCAAACTCCAAACCCCGAACCCTCTAGAATGCCACTCAGCTGGCCTTAGTCGTGATCATCACATCCTTCGCTTGCACTCCGGAGGTGCGGATCGCCACTGCAAGAATCTGCGCCGTGGTTTATACGGTTAGGATTTAGGGTTTAGGGCTATCTTGGTACAAAGCATGTTTTCTACAAGGTTTCTGTGTGTGTGTGCCTACAACTAATTTGTTCAATCTTTTTCTGGCGAATTAATTTACTCTGGGTAAACCATATTTGTTGATCGACCCCGGTTCGGCAATGTATTGCATTGCCGTAATAGCCCGCTCTTACGAAACCCCATCGCAAAACCGGATAAGTAGGTCGCCTCTGTAATCCCAAACTTTGTTACCCTCAGGTCCCACAAAGCAAGCCAGAAATCGTTGGGGCTTGCCAGTGTTGTCATGGTACACCGTTGAAAGGTGCATGCGCAGGAGCGGAACAGTTTGTCTATGGATACAGGGAACTCAACTATCGGGGGTTTAGAGTTCGGGGTCTAGGTGCGCAACCCTAAGGGTACAAACTGTGGGAGTTTGATCCTGAAAAACCCATCAGATTAATTACAAGGTTTGGGAACTGAGGCCACGTGCTTTGCTGCTAGGATGGTCTAGGCTCATAACGTATTTCAGTCGCACAATCACAAGCAACAAGAACATAACATTGACATCAACAATAAGCGCTCTAAGACTAGAAAACAACATCAACTTTGCGCCCTGAAGTCTATACATCGTACTCACTTTAGGCCATTTGAAGAAGACCTAGAGATTCCAGTACCACTAGCAGAAACAACAAGCATCAGAAGACAGTTTGATGTCACCGCTACTGGCAGCAGCATTCTCACCCAACACTCTGAAGTTTTCTTTGTGCGAAGGCAAACCTCAAGTCGACATACATGATCGTTATGGCGGGCACTTCCGAAGCAATGGCAAGATGAGATAAATGTGAAAACGACCGTCCTATGCACAACAAGAAACGAATGCCTCCCATTAGAAGTATGTACCGCAAACCGGAAACCCTTAACCTTTCCTTTTACCATTCTCAGTGAATTACTAGTATTGCAGCCTTCACAGCAAAGAAACATGTAGCCTATATGCACCGTGGATGGGCCCTTGACCCTGGGGCCCGAGTGAAAATAACTCGGATCTCGATACCCTGCTTACAATCTGAGCCACTGTCTGAACTCCTAGTAGTCCCCTTAGATTCCCCCTACCAACCCGTATAGTAGTCCCCTACATAATCCCCTATGTAACCCCTTTCAGGAGTTTAGACTAGAGCTCATCTGAGACAGGCCACTGTTAAGGGTCCAAATTAAGAGTCCGGCTTCCAAACCTCAGACTGAGTAGACCATCTTACTGGTTAGTAGGTAATAAGGGGATAGAATCCCAAAACAATCCAACATATTCCCTTATTCCCTACTAACCCCCAGTAACTAGCCCTATGTTACCCCTCCAAGCCCTGTTTGCATGTCATTTTCTATTTTCTTTTCCAGTTGATTCTCCTTTAAAGCAGGCATACTCCCTTATTCCTTACTGACCCCAGTAAGCAGCCCTAGACCCTAAACCCTAGGCCCCAGTAAGAAACCCTAAGCCCTGAAGCATAAACCCTAAAACCTTAAACCCCGGTAAGAAACCCTAAGCCGTAAACCCCAGTAAGCCATAGGCTATCCTGTTGGCTGAAGTAGGATGCCGCTGAGTCAAGATGTCGACCACCACGCAGCAGAAACGCCTTGAGTGGACGAATACTGGGGGGTTTCCCATACCCAAAGGGTCCAAGTAGGTATATGGTATATACTTAGGGCCCAAAGGCCCATATACCCACCTGGACCCTTTGGGATAATTAGGAGTACTTCTTTGGAGGTCCCCATAATAAGCACGACACTATATTGGGTTCTATTGGGGTTCCCCTATTTAGGGAAACTACCACTTCTGTACAGGGGATGCAAGGATCCCTGGCTTTGAGGTTCATTACTAAGACATGGGGGTTATATAGGGTTATATAGGGATAATGGAAAATAAAATGGAAACTACGATTTGGGGTTTAGGGTTAAACAATACTACGAGAAACAGCTTGCCAGCTTGAGCGGGATTGTCTCAACATTCTATTCTAGGTCCTGCTTCTGGGCACCTATTCATGAAGGATCTGCGTCGCCTGGGGCAGTGTTGGGGAGCTTTGCTCTTGGGGCCGGAGAAACTCGCAAATCAGAGGGACTGAAGTATGAAATTCCGTATGCCAATGCAGGAGCTACCCGAGTACTTTGAGCGCTGCTCTACCAGGATCTGAGTGGAAGGCAAGACTGTCTATTGTTGGTCATGACCCCCTTCCTTCCACAACACCATGTAGAGCCTACATGTTTTACTCAAGCATTTTGAGATCTATTTGAGGTAATTTCCCTATACCATCATTGCACAGGGAGCCTAGGACTATAGCATTGCTAATTCTCTCAATATCAACCCAGCTTCTATGTGATTATGCATTTGTTACATTTGATGCTCCATTACTGACTGGTATGAAATGTATGTAGGCCCTAAGCCCTGTAGCTTATCACGATGGAAGGGGTGTGGCCCCTTTATTGGATCTCCTAAGGCTCCAGCAGCAAACAGTTGCCCATCTAGCTCATTCGGAGGAGATGTCAGAGTTCAGGGTTGAGGATCTAGGGCTTGGTTTCTTGAGGCTTCAGGGCTCAAGATTTAGGATTTCAGGGTTCAGGAAAGTATGGAAACGCTGTGGCAGCAGGCGTGCCGCAAGACACACAAGTGAAAGTTGGCCCCTGTGTATTCAGTGGGTGAATAAAAAGGGGCTCCCAAGCATGTGAAAGCTCCCATTCAGAATAATAAGGGAAAGCAATACTGGCCCCCAAATCTGGACCTGACTTTAAATCACACGAGATCTGCAAGGGTCCTTATTTGGCGGGAGGTGGGGCCACCGTAAGCCCCTCAGAATCGACCACCATTATTCGTGTTTCGGACAACACCTCATTTGCCTGGATGGTCGGCAGGATGATTTCCGGTGGCCACAGGCGCCTTAGGAAAGTTAGATGTACTGGCAGCAAACATTTGAAGCTTTATGAACTGTAACAACCCTAACCCGAAACCCCAAGCCCTAAACCCGAAAACCTAGGCCCGAAACTCTACACCCAAAAACCCCAAACCCGTAGCCTTTGGGAGTTGAGCCCCATTATTCGGGACCCTACGGTGGATGGAGGAAATCTTGCATCACTCAAGAACCCTAATCTATTGCAATTCTCAAGGTATAGAGCACGCAGGGTGGTGCAAGATTTCCTCCGTGCAGCATGTATACATGCTCTTGGAAAGTGTACTATAGGGGTCGTTTCAGTTGCCCTCTACCATAAGTATGGAAGAAAACTACCACCATACCATCGGAATTTACCCAGCATAAAGCCCCATACATACCCAGTTTGCATTTCATGTTGTATTGTCTTCTCCATTTGATTAGCTATTATTTAAGCCCCTTCAGTAGGTAGTCTGCAGCAATATTTCAGCAAGTTGGGCTGCCCTTGGCTCCAAAAAACTACAAGCGGGACCGCGCGTTCGGCTTGAGGGTTAATGGCCAAGGGTTTTGGTTTTGGGCTTATATTAGGGCCAGGGCCTAGGGTTTAGGGTCTACGGTTTTGGGTTAATGGCCTGAGGGTTTTGGATTTAGGGCTTAGCTACCCGACGATTCCCATGGCGGATGACATCGAAAAATGGGCACGTCAAATGGCAACAACTGGGGATCCCTTACGCGGTCCTCGCGACTTCAGGTGACATTGCATCAACAACTCAAAAACGGAAGTCCCCAATGTGTATGAAAGCTCCCTTTCAATTCATCAGATACATTCATTCCTTGTAAACGTCTGCTGAAGCAACAACCATCTAGCAAGTGCGGCACATACGTATTTCTAATCTGAGCTCCTTGGCACTCTTTGCCGTAAATTCCTCGAAAGAGCATTGTAACACCAAACAAAGACTAGGACAACAAAGGAAATGCCCAATTCCGACAAGGTCTCCTTCTTCAAGAGTAAATCTGTCAGGATTTCCTGCCTCCAGATTCATTCAATTAAAAGAAGACGCCTTTTTGCAAGCAAGGGGGCAAGACTATCTGGAACGAAAGGAGCCAAAAAGGATCCTAAAAACCAACCTTCCCTCTTCTCCCCACCCTAGCCCTCAACCCTAGTAACCCTCAGCCCCCCAAACCCAGGGGGTTCAGGGTTTAGGCCTTTGGGCTCCTCAATCCAAAACCATAAACCCTCACCCCCATTCCAGAAACCCTCTCAAGCCCGAAATGCTACGCCTCTCTCCGAAATGCAGACCCTCAACCTCGAACTCTCAGCCTTCACGCTGAAGCCATACCCTAAACCCTTATAAACCTTAAACCTAACCCTAAAACCTAAACCCATACCATCGATCTTACACCCCAAGCCCTGGACCTTAAACCCTAAAGCCTCAACCCAAAGTAAAGGCACCCAGTCCCCAATCCAAGGCGAGGCATCGCACAGTTGGCATGCCAGTGGGAACCCCTCAGGCTGTTCCTAGGCTTAGATGGAGAGCTTTGAAAAACATGTGAGCTATAGCCTGAACGCCTAGTATCCCCCTTAAACAGCGCTACAGTACTCGCCTATACAATCCCTCTTTAAGGAGTTTTATAGACTGTAGCTCACATGATCCTAGGGGACTAGGGTTCTGGGATTCAATTTCAGGGCACAGGTGAAGGATTTTATCCCCGGGGTTTCGGGTTTGGGGTTTGAGGGATTGTTGTGAAACGGTGGTTTCCTTACAGGGGAGACTATGTAGTTGACATTTTGAGAAATTATAAGAAATATGTGGGGATTAGGGTCTAGGGCTCGGAGTCCTCCTTTCAGACGCACCTATAGTATTGGGTACTGTAACCGACGGAAGTGGATCTTCTGGGCACAATCAGAGATAATGAAGGACTCCATGAATGCTTCTGAATACTTGTCCAAGGCGTTGTTGTTGAGAGACTATAGAACTCCAATATAACCCTATACAATCCCTATAATCCCTACAGTTTGCATTTTCTTTTCCATTATCCTTACCCAGCACGTTACCGAAGTTACTAAGCCTGAAGTTTGCAAGCGAGCTAACAGCACTGCATGATGCAGGTGCCTCTGTTAACCATTTGGAGGGCCATGGGAAATTAGTAAGTAGGTGATAGTCAGGGTCACTATATGGCTTATAAGGGCTTTTGACCTACTTACTGAATCCCCATAACCCTCCAAGTAGACAGTGTCCTTAGCGTGTTGCGTATACAGCATGCGATACATTAAATATTCGAGGATTACAGGGGGATGATGTTTGAAAATTGTGTAGCCTTCTACATCAGACATCCCGTTGCCTAGGTCTATGGCAATAACTTATCGTTAGGGTCTGGGTCGAAGTTCTTCAGAACCCTAAACCCTAAACCTGTTATGGTCTGGGTCCAAGTTTGTAAGAACTCGACGGAGTCAGGGATGGGTCTTGAAGATACACTTTTCACAAGCCCTCGAGTGAAAAAATCACGTGTAACAAAAGCTGGGTTGCTGTTAAGGAACTTAAACTAAGTTATACATACAATAAGCAGGAAACCCGAGTATATACTATAGAACCATATTACAGCCATTTAATGTCTGCAACCCCAAAAACATTACTTCGGAAAGAGTCCCGGCGCTGTATTGTGTCATGGTTGAACATCCACCGGATTTTTTGGGATCCGCGTGCCACCACCTGGGATTGGTATGGCACCAGGGTAGATTGCAACCTGAAAGCCTCAACCCTAAACCGCTTGGGGGGTTAGAGGCTTGGGAAATAGAGCCTTGAAAGGTCTAGGGTTTGATTTGCAGTTTAGTGTTTGGGGTTGAGGATTTAGGGTTTAGGATTTGGGATTGAGGATTTCGTTCGGGTTTAGGGTGCAAGGTTCCGGATTCAAATTTCACACGGTTGGGGCCGATTGATGTCAGGATTCACCACTTCAAAGGATCCAGGTGCCGGCCGTTGGGCTGCTGGGGGCGGCAAGTAGCAAGGGTATAGAACTGGAAAGGAATAGGTGCGCTCTTCAAACATTTTCACCTACCTTGAGCAAGACGTCTGATAAGTTGTCAAGACATTGGTCCCCTTTGGTGTGCCTCTTGAATATTTGCAAGGTCCACATTTTATTCTCACTGGTTGTTAGTAGGAAATATGGGAATACGTTATATAGGATTATATTCCCATATTCCCTACTAACAACCAGTCAGTAGTTGGTATCCAAAAGAGGACTTCCAGGTTGATGCCCCCCTCCCTCGAGAGACTGCGGACATGACAAGTCCAAAACCCAACCATTTTCCAACGCGTGACTAACTTCTTCTCAAGTTCAGCGGAAGTCTGCTAAACAGCAGTAGACTTCATATGATATAATGCACCACAACAGTTCGAGAGAGAGAGAGAGGGAGAGCACAGCTTACAAAGAAACTGACGCAAGAGAGCCGGACGTGAACCTTAAATCCTCAAATTCAACCCTACAGAGCCAGAGCCACCACCAAACTCAGGATTTGCACCACTTTGCTTCCTATACCTCTGAGAAGCTGTACCTTTCATTACGAGGAATCCCAAGGCTCCAAAAATACAAAATGCCAACCAACGTAAACATAAAGCGTATCAAACCCAGAGTGTAAGGCTTGAAGGTTGACAGTTTAGGGGTTAGGGTTCTAAGGGTTTACGGGCTCAGGACTAGGGACTTTCAAGTTCAGGCCCTTAGGTCTTCGTTTGAATTGCCAGCCGTGATGCTTCCAAGATTGTGGCGTAGCAGCTGTCGACGTCAACAGACTCGATGGGGGGTCCGAGCCTGTAGGACGAACCCCCCTCATATGGTCTAAATATAGGGGCTCTATACGGATTATTCTAGGGATAATGAAAAAGAAGCTGGAAACTACTATACAGTGTTCAGGGTTTCGGAGTTCAAGGTTTAGGGTTAAGAGTGTAGGGGATTAGGGTTTATAAGGTTTAGGGAATTAGGGTTTAGGGGCTTAGAGATTGAGTTCAGCATCTCAATTGCAAGCAAAGAGCACGGCCCTTACCATTCCTTGTGTTTTGGTATCACTTCACCCTCCAGAGTCCCTTTCATTCAGCAATTAAGTCTAGGATCATTTTTCCTTCGCTCACCACCCACCCGCGTTGCCGGAATCCCCCATTTGCTTTTAATGTGGAACGCCGGTCTGCGGGACCCGGAAGAGGAGGGGAAAAATCCACGGTCTACAGTAGCTTTCATTGATAACAAGCCCAATTTCCGGTTTCCTCAAACTGAGAATGAATCCAACTTCTGTACTTGTTTCTTGTTCAACGGGGTTCCGGCTATCTTGACTTGAGAACGAATACAAATTCTGAAGTTTTCCAATGGGTCCGCCAAAAGCGGGCCTCCAGGGGCTTCCAGGCCTCCAGGTCAAGGGCTTTCAAAAGTAATGAGCCCATATTCTTAAGGCCCAAAAGGCTTCACATAGAATTACCTTTGGGCCCAGGAATTTTCTATGGCGCTACATCGGTTCCTTAGGGTGTGTGTCCTATCTGCTCTGCTGCGGGAGGTCTACCTGAGCTTTTCTAGGCCGTCATTGATAAACATGGCTGAGCGGTTTGGGTGTGCACCTCAGATATTTGAAAGCGAGAAGGACAACAGGGGACGTTCTGGGTGACTACCCAATCTTCCTAGAAGATCCAAGGTCTCAAGCACTGGGGCTTTCGGTCCCGAATACGGTAAACTGAATGGACTGTCTCCTCCTGAGGGTCACTGCTCTTTCGATGTAGTATCCCTCACTTGCAACGCCTGTCGGGACCCCAGCTTTTGGTTTTAATTGGGGTGACAAATATCCTGTCCTAGCAGTATTGTAGCATTTTCAAAGCACTGGCCGCAAAGTTGATTGAACATGGAACTCTGTTGCGCAGCCTTCTTGATGTGTGGATGCTGGTTGTGACTTTGTTGAAGCTCTTCGCAGCCCCCACGTACACATGTTGAGGCACACGTTAAAATACAAGAGTCAGTAAACAACATTGGCGCATTCTTCTTTTGGGTTTCCACTGACTATCCCTAGGGCTCCAAATAGCCCGATGTAGGTAATATTTGCAGGCTTTAGGGTACAAGGTAGGCATAAGTTATAGACTTGGAGCCATAGGGTATGTACGCAAGCTCAAAGCATGTGTCCTGTGGAACTGGTGCGACATCCCGATGAGATCTAAGTTGACCTCCTGTCAGCCCTCTGAAGCAGTACAGCTGCATTGCTTGGGTCCTGCCCCCACCCATTGACAGCCTCTGAGAAGGTCATATTAAGGGTCCTGTATAGTTACATTATATATGCTCCCATCCAACTGCAAATGAGCGAGGGCAGTACCCAAAACATTGCTTTAGGGTTGCCCTATCATCTCCTTGCAATACTCAGATAAGAAGGTGAGACAACTTGTCGTCTGCTCCCAGCTCAACATGTCTCAAAGTTTGCAATGCGCAAGGCTGTTGCTGGGAAAGCCCACAGGAAAAAGACTTAAGGCGTTGACACATTCCATCTTGGGGTGTATAAGGTCCTCTTGACTGCTCTGCATTTCTTCTTGCCGGACCGCCTACAGTAACCTCTAGACAGTCCCTAGCAGGGCCGGCCATACTCCACATACAACCCCTCTCTCAAAAAACATCTTACATATACCTGCATGTTTTCCTAGCCTCCAATTAGGACCACCCTTGTTTACGCAAATTAACTTGAGACCCTGCTAGGGTCTGCATTCTACATTGGCAACAGCCCTCCATACTGTTGATAATATGAACCTGCATGACCCCGAATACTTTATACCATGGCAATTCTGTTGCACCGGTACCCTCAATGACTACAGTTTTACGGCTGCCCTAAAATGGTTCCAAAATTCCTTCATCTGAAGACCAGCAGCATGACTTTGTGCAGCAGATCTCGTCCGACATCCAGGGGGTCTACTTCCTCAGCATTGTGGAAACGAAGCTCCAAGTGCCATCGAACCTCACGGGCGTAGTTTCAAGTACCTGGACCTCAAAAGTAACTAAAAGAATGGCCCAACATCCACTTCTGCATGCCTACTCAGGTAGGGTCCAGGGTTGAGGGTGTAAGTACTTAGAAGGGATTAGAACAGGAAGGTAATCGGACTAGGTATCTAGCGGGTAGATGCAGATGATTTGGCTGCTTGTTCTAATGGAAGGTCCCTATGATAAGGCACCCAACATCTTGGAGTCATACCGATGTTGACAAATCCCTGAGGGTTCGGGGTTTGGGAATTCAGGGCCCTAAACCCTAAAACCATCTAAAACCTGATTAGCCTAAACCCTACCTGGACCCCACAAGTAGTTAAATTCATAGCCCGAAACCCCTAAAAACAGCCCAGAAGGCTATTGTTCTACATATTTTGTGGTTTCAGGTAAACCCTAGAGAAGTCCCTGGATTTTCGACTGTCAGCCGAACCTTGCTCGATTTGTTGGGCAGAGGCTTGGTCCAGTGATGCACCAGCATGTTGTGGTAAAGGACATCGCCGGGAGCTGCCTGTATGACGAAGGGACGCGCCTTCGGCTTGACCTGTTTCCAAATTGGAATAATACTCTGAAGCATGTCATATTGTACACTTGTTATTCTTTGCAAAAAAAAGGATAAAGAGCTAATGCTAGCACTGTTACCCTTACTGTTACTATGATTAGTTCTCTTGTTTCAATAGGTACGTTGAACAATGACCGCGCGGCGTGCTTCTGCTTGGCGCGGCTCACATAGACCATTGAGCCCGACTGGGCGTCCACCTGCAGTCTTGATCTTCCTTTTAGGGTTTAGGGCTTAGGGACTACAACCTGCAGCAATGTCTGATGCACTAGGAAAAAGCTACGAAGGGGAATATAGGATCATAGGATCCCTTATTTTGAGCTGATGAAGTTCGACAACTTTGATAACTGTCAAATAGACATTGTAGACCGTCGGAAGAAGTGTCCAACTACATGTGGGGATTTCCTTGCACTATTCTTCCTTCGCGAGTTCCTGGCACAATTAAGTTGTCAAATATGAGAGTTTCCGAACTTAGGACATAGTATCACCCCAGATGGCATACTCCTTATGAAATTCACGCACCAAGACAGATCCCTAGCTTTTTTAAGCTGGACCTTTGACTACCAAGGCTTCTCGCGGTTTAGAGTTTAGGGGTAACCTCAAGTGGAGAAACCTTTCATGCGGAACTTTGTCAACACTATTGCTACACACTCCCGATGAGCAACCCCAGAAACCTCCGCGTAGTCCATAGACAGTGGATTAGACATCCCTATAGGGTCGTTTGGTGCTTAGGCTATAGGGTTGAGGTCCAGCATCGTGAGCATCCTGGTGTGAGCCTTGAAAAAATAGGTATAGAGATTTACTGAGAATAAGGAAGATCTCGCAAGCTTCCGCGGACCTTCCGCGAGTCCTCCGCGAACACTGTTGGCAGGTTTGACGCTGTGTTTCCGTGGGCTCTTCCGCGGGCGTTTTCGTCTAAGGTGCTTCTGCGGCGTCCGCGAAACGGAATTCTAGTCTTCGGATCCGTCCAAAACCCCAGCTGAAATTGAAAAGATTGAAAAAGAGCTTCTGCAAGAGCTTCCGCAGTCGAAGTGCTTCCGCAAGAGGTTTCGCGCGCACAGTGGGAACAACTTTCGGAATTCGTTGCTGGGCGATTTCCGAATTGATTGCCCTACCTACTACCTAAGTAACTTTCCTCTAGCAGCCATTTTTTGACTGCTCATGTGGCTTTGTGCACACGACCGCCTGCCTCCACCAGTGGTATCCAAGCAGTCACGCTCCCGTTCACAAACTTGACCCTTTCCTAGGCTGAATTTCACTGGTGGTTTGGAGGAAGGAATGGATGATCGAGACCATGATACGGGAAGTTATATAGGGTTCTCTTCGCAGATTTGGAAGTCCCTGCGGCACCAGGGTCTCAATTATGGCCATACTTGGGTGGTAATGGGGGTTATGAGCCATCCTCGGAAATATACGTGAGTTTCTACATTACGCAGGGTTCTTGGAGCTTTTCATTCGGACTAAAAACTTCTCAGTAATAATAATAGAAATAATAATGGTAATAATACGAATAGTAATAGTAATAGTAATAATAATAGTAACAATAATAGAAATAATAGTAGCAACAATAATAGTAATAATAATAGTAATAATAATGAGAGTAATAACACTAGTAATAGTAATAATAATGGTAATAGTAATAGTAATAGTAATGGTAATAGTAATAGTAATAGTAATAGTAATAGTAATAATGTTTAGCGGGCACCCTGGTCTGAGCACGCCCTGATTTTCGGAAGCTTCCATACCTCAAAGGCTACACCCACAACACTGTAATTCCTTACTATGGAACCCTAAGGCTCCCAGCTGTTGCCTAACTAGTAGGTTACTGGGCTATGTATAACTATATGGTCTGTAGAACCCAGAACCGATTATTTAGGTAAGTGGAGCCCTTAGTAACAATAATAGTAATAATAATAGTAATAATAATGAGAGTAATAACAATAGTAATAGTAATAGTAATAATAATAGTAATAATAATAGTAATAGTAATAATAATAGTAATAGTAATAGCAATAGTAATAATAATAGTAAATCAGCCTGAGTTCGGCTGGACGATCACGAAAACGCGTCTTCCAATAGTCGAGATCGCTATGTGCGCGGACATGCTGATGGGAAACACCTGCCATGCAGACAAGAACTAAACAAAAACAAGATAAGCTCGCTCCCTCCCCCCCCCCTACAAGCCCATCTGCATGGCCCTCTTCGAAGGATGAGTTTGCGAATCATAGCAAACGGATACGAGAAGCCTACGTATACCAGTAGTGTTGGCAGTTGCTGCTAAGGTAGGAATCTGGGGGAGATGTATAGGAGCTATGCGGGAATGGAAGGAGTCCGTGAACGACCAGGAAACCCAATAAAAGCGCCAACTACGTCCTTGTTCCCAGAACACCAACATACACAATCCCTGCTTGCCCATGATGAAAGGGATTTTAGCCACCCAACCCCTCTTCATTGAAACCCCCTCTCACTATCATATGAGCTATAGTCTAAACTCCTAGTATCCCCCTTAATAAGCCCTGTAGTAGTCCCCTATATAATCCCCTATATAACCCCTAAAGAGTTTAGGCTATAGCTCATATGACTATAAACTATAGGGTCCTAATCTTAGGGGCTGGGGGATCTTTCTCCCCTTGTTCTACGTCCCAGGTCTCGCCCAAGGAGCACAAGATCCCTTTTCAGTTTGTTTAGGGTTTTGGGTGAGGGTTGTGGGGTTCGGGGTTTGGGGTTTAGGGTTTAGGGTTTTAGGGTTTTGGGTGAGGGTTTTGAGGTTTTGAGTTTAGGGGTGTGGGGGTTTAGGGTTCAGGGTACCAAACTAACTTACAGATCCCCCTCAATCCGAAGCCTTACTTGCGGGGTCAGGACTCAGTACAGAGGTGGATAATGGTTTAGGGCGCAAGGTTTGGGGTGTAAGGTCAAAAAGGCTTAGTAAGTAGGTTAATCTTGGGGATAACTGCGACTACTATATGGCGTATAGGGATTGAAGGTATACTTACTAAGTCCCACTGACGCTCCGGGTACTTTGAGGAACCCCGTTACTTGGCATTATACTTTACCCCCTTGCCAAAAGACCCATTGTCACCCTCTATAGTTGGTTCCATGACCTCTTAGTAAAACCCAGGGTCCCGAAAGGTAGAGCTGAAGTAGGGTTTAGCGTTGATAGCGGCGCTCTAGCCCCAAAAGCACTAAGTCCTCAATCACAAGCCCCTGAAAACCGAAACAGTATTCCCTAAACCCCTATAAATGCTAAGCCTGAAGAAGCCCTAAGCCCGAGAAGTGCCTGGAACCTTTGGTGCCAGCTTGAAGTGAGCATTCAGTCGCAGCCTTGGTCCTCAGTCATCGGAAATGGGTTCTCTAACTATGGTTACCTGGTTTAGGGTTTTGTTGAGGGTTCAGGGTTTAGTGGCTTAGTTTTTTTCTTTCGGGGGGGTGCCTGCCTGGGATTTTAAGGTTTAGGGCTGCTGTGATTGTGTTGAGTCTTCTTTAGGGGATTTCCCTTGGGATGGAGTTGTCTGGGTGACTTTGTGAAAAACTCATGCATGCATGCCGGAACTGCAAAGCCCGGACATAAGGCCTCTACAAACAAAACATGGTTTGAGAGGCTATGTACACATGACTACCTGGACCCTAAAAGTAGATAAAATGATAGCCCAAAACAACTGAAAACAGCCCAAAGGGCTATTGATCTACCTATGGTAGGAGCAGCTCACTCTCGTAAGGCACCAGGCCCCGCCACTCTAATCCTAACCCCAACCCGGGCCCGGAACCCGAACCCCAAATCCTATACCGTTAGAAGCCCAGACTCGAGAGATACCCTAGGGATCCAAATAGCCCAATGTTGGAAATACTTACAGACTTCAGGGCCCAACCTATGTATTATTTGTATACTTGGATCCCTAGGCATAGCTGACTTAAACCTTGGATCCCTAGGCAGAGCTAACTTAAACCCTAAACCTATAATCCCTAAAGCAAGCTTCTATGCGTGGCTGGCAGTGGCCCCCGTGCATGTCTCAAAGCGTCTGAAGCCGGAATCAATCCAAAGAGGCATCCTGGCCGGAGGTTTCTCAAACCCCCAAAAGGTCCATGTAGGCACCAGGCCTTTCCTAGTACCCTTAATTGGGGTTATATGGCCCCAAATAGTAAGTACTTAGGCCTAAATTGAGGTTAGTTGGAGGGTCTAGGTTTTCTGGTATAGGGTTTATGAGGTTTAGGTTTTAGGGTTTGGGCGTTATAGGATTTAGAGTTACTAGGGTTTTAGGTAGACATATGGTATACACTTAGGGCCCAAAAGGGGTTCCCATGTACCTACTTTAGGCCCCAAGGGATGTACGATGTGCCTACATGGATGCTTTGGGAAATGCAGGGTTTCGGGATTGCGGTTTTGGGTTTAGGATTGGGGCTTAGGGTATGTTTGAGGTTTAGGGCAGGAAGCCTCCTTGAGGATTGCATTGGGTTTCTGTTGACACACTCTTACATCGCAAGTCGCAAAGCCAACACTAAACCCTAAACCCCTCAACCCTAAACCTCTGATGGCTTTGGGTTGCCCATCTACAGATGTTGGGCTTTCAGCAGGCTTGGAAATTCCGAGACCTTTAGACATGGTAGGCTGCTCAAATTGTAGCGGCTTTTGTGGTGCGCTTTCGAATGGTCCCTAGAACATACACGGCACCCCAAAAGGGACTATACCCAAAACCCTACACCCTATGTTGACAACTCCCCATAGCCTAGGAGGTTTGGGGATTCTGCTCTGAGGCTATGAGTCCGGGGTATTGTTGACTTTCAAATAACAATAGACCACCCGCACGCACGAAAATGAACGCAAAGATAGGCATCTGTGAATGCACTTTTGTTTCGTCGAAAATGCGAAATTTGGAGATGTTGGGTTCTCGGGTTTTTCTCGACGACTCAAGGAAAGTCTATATCATCCGAAGTCTTGTTACGTAGAACGGACTCAGGGGGCTTATGCTTTGCTTATATGTAGAATTATAACTGGGTCGAGCTTCCAAGTAGAAGAAGTAAGAAAAGCTTAGCAATGAATTCCCACAATTGAGCCCCCCAAAACGACCACCATTACTACACTGGGGAAAATAGGGGATTACTAGAGGTGTCAATTTGTAGCTGGGTTTATGACGGTCTTATGGTGCGATGGCCGAATCTTGTTACAGTGAACCCGCACCCCTGTAATTCACAGCCAGAGGTCGAATTGAACCGCCCCCAAGCTCTGTACCCTAAACACCATACCTAATCTACTGCTGCACCTTTAAGATCCCAACTTACCTAGACCTCTTGATATAAAAAATAGTAGTGCCCCATACACTGACAACTATGAGGTTAGACGCTGTCATTCTGGGCATTTGAACATCTAAATAGACCCTGAAGCACGACAACAAGCCTGCGCCCATGGAAGCGCTTCTGATCAGCGGCCAGATACCCCGAATCGCTGACAGGGCGTGGCCATTGTGGATCAAGTTCAGAGACTCCTTGGGTCGTGGTTTGGAGTCTACGGCTTAGGATTCAGTGAAGGGTTTTTGAAGGTTTGGGGTTACAAGGTCAGGGCTTTGGGATTGCCCTTGCCGGGTCTATCTTTGTGTTTCAGTTTCAAGTTAAGGGCCACTGTTGAGACCTCCCTCACACAGTTTCATTGTCCTATAGATCATGGTATATCACAACAGGACTAGTCAATATTACTTGGTGGGGGCGGCGGATCTTGTATAAGCTGTAGGAGGGGAAATGATTGTTCGAAACAGCTTCTACGAGAAGAGCTTTCTCATGTTCCCAAGGACGCCCAAATAGCATAAAAAACGTTCCACTATAATATGTAATGGCACTATATTGGGTGCATGTGTTGTGAGAGGGGTTGGCAGCTTGTGTCAACTAAGGTGGAGGGAAGTAGACTTACCGGAAGATGTCCTGGTGCAGAAATTAGACGGAACAATCAGCATACTTCCAAATAGGGGTCTCCAATATAGACCCCCAAAGAACTACTATAATCCTTACTAAAGTACCCCAAAATGGTACCCCTAAAATCCCCCAAATATGTATTTTGATGTCGCTGGTACTTTGTAGCATCTCAGGGGCAGCACCATGCAAGACAGATAGCTGTGGAGATGCTGCTTGTTAGACTCGGGTTTGGGTTTCAGGGTTCAGGGTGTTAAAGCTCAATATTTCAGTGCTAGACTTCCTAGAATCCCTCGGGATCCAACTAGCCCAATGTAGGTAATATGGTATTATTTGTATACTTGGATCCCAAGAAATATTATCGCTTTAACTAAGCCGCTAGAGAAGCTGTAAGCCTCCTGAGGAAAACACACTTCCCTATGAATACCTTAGGTGGACCCCCCACCCAGTAATAGTGACCATAAGGGATAATAGGGATTATCTTAGGGTCCTCCTATATTCTTATTATACCACTATTGCAGGGTGGGGGGTCCTCCTAATGAATACCCCTTTATTCCTATGTGCCCTCTACTGTGCTCAGGTCAAAGGCTATAGATGTGTACGGGTCCAGAATCGTGAGGCCTAGGCAGGGCACATTTGCTGGCGTCTTAAGGGCTCCTGTATGGCTTGCCCTACTTGGAGGGTCAGGGGGACTTCGTAAGTAGGCGAAAAAAAAGTCCCTATGACCCTCTAAGTAGACTGGAACTGTGACCGCTAAACCAACCGCCCAGTATCTCCATCCCAAAAACCGCACGTCGAAGCCCCAGAAGCCTAACACTCTCCACCCTTCACGCCGAGTTGAAGACGCTTCAATTTGCCCTTCTTACCTCTACAGTTAAAAACTTCCAAAGCGTAACAAGCTACCATCCCCCCCCCCCTTTACTGAGACAAATTGCTTGGAATCTCAGCAACAACCAGGCTTACGAGCAACGGTTTCCCTTGCATTCCCACAAGTGCTATTCTACGGACCTCTATTTGTCATATGCACTCTCTAGCAACCATCTCGCGCACGCCATGCGGTAGCCGTGCAGTCGTTTGGAGGGTCGATGAGTCCTGCTCTGCCGGCTTACGCATGTATACACCTGAATAGTGAGAACAATGAAGCCTCACGCTTGCATGACAGAAGCACAACATAGTTCAATAAGAGAGCTCGTAGGTTGTGATACGTCAGACAAAATTTGTTTTGAAATTGCTTCTCAATCGCTTAGGCTTCTACATCGGCAAATGCTGTTGCACGGCCAGGGTTTTGTTTTTGTCGAGCTTCAGGTCCCGCCATGCATTTGTTCAAGTAGCAATGAGTGAGGTCATGGAAAGGATCCTGACGTACTACTTTCGTGTAAGGAGTAGTATATTAGTGTCCTTCATGAGACAGGCTATCATGGAGACAAGATGAGCCTAGTTTCCGTTCCCTTTCTCTTTTCACCACGGTGCGGTGCTTGAGGCTCGAGGGCTTTGATGTGGGCGCTTCTCAAACATCAGGGTTCCCTTTCGGGTGACCCCAGCAATGTTGGACCTCCTTTTTAAAGAGGCACCCAGTATGAAGTGTTTTGGGCCCCGTCAGGATCAGAGGTAATCATAGAGGGCCCCTATAATGTGTTTTGTTGCTGCGGCCCCGAACACTATAAGAAAGTTGTCAAGGATGGTTTAGATTCAGAATCCAGATCCTGAACCTGCAGCTGACCCGGTTTATTCAAAATCTCGTTCAACACCTTGAAATTCACACCCCAAATTATACGGGCAAAGGGGGTAGTCCGGCAGGCCTCCGGATCCTGAATAAAGCGCCTTGGACGACTGCAAATTTTGGGGCCCATAGATGTTTTTTAAAGCCCTCAGAACTGCGGGACATTTTGAGGGCCTGGGTCATTGCTTTCGGTTTGTTGGCCCCCCCCCTTTTATTCTTAGGGGCAGGTCCTCATTGACAAGGTGTTGAAGGGCACGGAGAATGAGGCACCGTGAGCGCTCTTACGCAACCAGCGCCTACTTAATTGGGCCGGAAAGATGGCACGGACACTGCTGTCACGAGATGGCACGTCCGGGGATTGTGCAGGGGCTAGCGGACCATTGCACACCAGATTCCATATGTACTGCCCCCTGAGATGATATCCAAATCTGAACCCCATTATACTATAGTATATCTGCCATTTTCCACTACTACCTACATGTCAACCCCCTTACCCCCAACCCTTTGGGGAATCCTGATTGTTTGTATTGCGCGCATGACCGGAATGGAGTCAAGGTTCATGGCTCCACAGGCGAGCACAGCTTGATTGGGTTCGGAGTTTAGGGTTTAGGGTTAGGGTGTTAGGGTTCAAGGTTTAGGGACTGCACTATCACTTCAAGTACTGGCTCAGGGAAGTCACAAGGAGAAGGACGCCTTTAAAACTTCACAGGTTTAGAACATACGCGTTACAAGTGTGAAGCTACTTGGGGCCTAAAGTGGTATCAGCCCCAAAGTATTCCAGTGAGGGAGCTATAGATGACTCTAACCTCCATAAGCCTCGACCCCACACACCTGAAGCAAGACAGCACCCAGCAATCGCAAGACAATAGTAACATAGTACTGGTACATACTGAACAGAAACATCATCGAGCAAAGCCAGAAGGAATCCATAGAACCGAAAACCCAAAACTGTGCCCTCTGTGGTAGTAGTAGTAGTAGTTATTTCCATCACTCACCCAGTTTGTTACATATGAGCTATAGTCTAAACCCTACCCTTAATAACCCCTATGCTCGTCCCCTATATAGTCCCCCATATCCACCCTTCAAGGAGTTTAGACTACAACTCATATGGAAAGAGACAGCCACACGCCTGTCCTGAAGACCGTAGCGCCCCACCTGCTGGATTTGAACAGCTGCATGGGGTTTCCTTTCCACCTTCCTTAAAGGGATACAGTTTGAAATCACAGCTTTTGTCTTTCCTTTGAGGTTTAAACATGGAAGTGGAAGTACGTAACACTTTGCTACTATTAAAGCCGTTGCTGTACTTTCTTTATTACCTCTGAGAACGAACAGGAAGGCACCTTCGACCATTACCCCAGCCATTGGGCTTGGAAGCATTTGCCCCTCAGCGGTAGCTCCTCTCATGGATCCACTGGGGGGGCGCATGATGTCGCATGATCAGGTGGGGGGGGGGTGGGTTGATGCTTTCAAGTGGGATCCAAAGAATGGCAAAGTCATGGGACTAATCCTCAGTAGGTAGGCTTATCAGGAAACACCCACTATAGTAGTTTCCATTTTGTTTTAAATAATCCCTATATAACCCCATGTAACCCTATATTACCCTATATAGTAGCGGTTGAAGGCTGCTACAGGATGGTTCCTGGTTCTAACTTGGATTTACCCTATCTATCCACCTCAAAACCCCAAGCCCTACAGAACCTCGGAAGCCTCATCCCCTCCCCTTACAGTCCCCATTAAGTTTGGGGTTTAGGGTTTAGGGATAATAAGATCCCCATATACCCCATAGTCTATCTACTTAAAGGGGGACATTAATCCTATGCCCAACAAAAAGGTCATGAAGTCATGAAGGATTCTGGCTATCAATCGCATTTCAGGGTACACAGTTAAGGCTCCAGGGCTTGTCGTCCTGATCGAAAGAACTACCTGGACCCAAAACTACCGCTGATGGTTAGGGTTAGGGTTTATAGGGTTTAGGGTTATGGAGGAAAAAAGGACCCCGCATGATGTTACACCTAAAAATTACACATAAAATGGATAAGGATATGGAGCATGAAATGGAACTGGGATTGTACAGTGGTTGGTACTGTTGAAGGAGGAAATCGTGGTTGGTACTGTTGAAGGAGGAAATCTTGCACAACCCTGGGTTCCTTAATCTGCAAGACTTACACTATATGTCAGAATTCGCGTTTGCATCCACCGTGTATGCAAAACTGGTCTGTCTCTTCGGAAGCCTTTTTGACCACAGTATCACCTACCCTAAACCCTAAACCCTTAACCTACTGTGGGGGTCCAGAAAGCACCGAAGATTTTCTTCTGAAAACATCCCTGTTGGGGAGCGACATACTTACCTCAAAAGCAATACTCTCAATGGGCAAAGCATGTCTCAGCCTAAGCGTGCCAAAGCACCATACAGAATTCCGTGCGTCATGCAAGGTTTTGTCCATCAACAGTATCATTGGGGAGGGATGGGTCCTGGTCGCAGCGATGGTTTTTTTTGTCTTAAGGAAACCCCAATGCAAATCTGAAATTCGGGAGGCCCTTCCCAGAAACGACTTCACAAGATCTCCACACATCCCTGTTGAACTCGCTAAACCAGAAGCAATGGAAAGCCGCTGATGTGCAAATGCAGCCGCTGCCAGAGCCCTGGAAGCCCAATCCCGACACCCTAAACCCCTCCCCCTACACCAGAATCCCTCATCTCTGAACCCTCACCCGCTACAACCCTAAACCCTAAAATCCCAAACTATTCTCATCCATAGCCTGAAACCCTGAAGCCCAAATTTTCCGTGCCAAAAAAAAAAACTAAGCTTCAACGCCTTCAGAGCAGCAGGCAGCCCCTCATTGCCCCAGGCATCCGTCAGGGCGGAAGCTGGCAAAAGTTGCCGAGCCACCTCTGGACTTGCTGGTTTAGGGTTTAGGGTTTAGGGTTTGGGGTTTGGGGTTTAGGGTTTGGGGTTCATTATAGACCCCAATATACTATAGTCCTTATTCTGGGGACCCCCAAAGAGGTATCCCCTAATTGTAGGAAACCCCCATATAGGTTTAGGGTTTATACGTCATTGGAAGAATAAGTACTATAGGACGTTGGCATTAAACGAAGGAACGGAAATGAGGATTGAAACTACTCCGTTCTTGAGACTACTAGGATAGGGAAATCCTGAGCCCTAAACCCTGAGGATGAAGTGGGGGCTACTACAGTACAGGGAATCCGCCCTTCACTCCCACTAACACTCAACAAGTGGAATCTAAGGAGGTGATTGATGGTGATGTCGGGGTTTGCAAAAATTACTTGTCCCTTTATGTCCTTAAACATAGAGATTTTCGCTTGGGTGCATGTTGGGCCCCTTCTTATGGAAACCTCCACTCTAAACCCTAAACCCTAAACCCTAAACCTTAAACCATAAACCCTAAGTCATGGGGTGAGGCTTGGAGTCCAAAAGCCAAAGACCTTAAGATCCCTCTTCAGCAGGCTTTTTTTGTAGACTGTAGACCAAAGCAAATATGGTTTGTTATATTATGAGATAGTATCTAAACTCCTTCATAAGACCTAAACAGTTATAGTAGTCTCCTATAGAATTCCCTATTTAATCCCCCAAAGGAATGTTGACGGTAGCTCGTATAGACTTGCATCCCCACGGCTCGACACTGCAGAAGAAGATTGAGCACGAGCTGCCGCGAAGCCATGCTGCAGATACTCGCGCCGCAACTCCCAGCAATGGCCAGCGCCCTACCCACAAGCAGTGGCGACTAGTTTACCATTGTTTAGGGTTTAGGGCAGAATCATGCTTTACTCTCTTCCCCAATAACCGGGGGCAAAACAGTTTGAACTTTATTACAGAGACCCCAAAAGGAAGGCCTAAAAGTTTAAAGTTCTTCTATTGGCTAAGTAACCTTAAACCCTAAACCCTCAACCCTAACCCTAGGGTTTTTAGGGCAGAATCATGCTTTGTTGCGGTTGATACTGAGACTTCTGATGGCTCTGCCTCCAGCCCGGCAGCCTTCGAAGGTCCACAGACCAGGATCGCCCAAATTACAAGGCATGGCCGGAGCATGAATCTACCAGGGTTTAGGGTTTAAGGGTTTAAGGGTTTAGGGTTAGACCCTCCAACTAATTACCTTTTATTAGGGCCTAAGTACCCACTATTAGGGACCATATATCCCCCAATTAAGGGTACTCAGAAAGTCCTGGTAGAGAGTCAGGGAAAGTTGCAGGAAGTTCTTCTGAACCTCTTGCCCAATACGAAAGTCAAGCCTGCAGTGCCTAGCACCAGTGAGCTAGACTCCCTGTAGCCGACCCATGCGTTGTGCAAGATTACTCAGTTGCCTGATATTGCAAACTCTTCCCCTAGGGATCCCAAACGCCCAATGTAGGTATTATTTACCGAATTTGGGGCCCAATGTAGGTATTATTTGTATACTTGGATCCCAAGGGTTCTTTCACCTCAAGGCATTTGCAGTGCATTGCGGGACAGCAGCCCGATAGCGTTGCTAGGTTAGTGACGGATACTGTATCCAACTGGAAGCATAGCAACGAGCAGGGCGCACAGGGCAAATGATCATGAAATGCGGACTGGCCTACTCCAATAGGCTGGGGACTGGCTATCTGATTCGCAATATCAACTGGCAATACTCCAATCAAGAACCCCATTAAAGCCGAACGTAAATGCAAGCGCGAGCAAGTTAGCAAGCTTCCAGAGGCCCCTTTCTCCCTAGGGGCTGGGCCTGCAAACCCCAAACAAAGAGAGATGAGGCATACAGGACTACTACATTATTCTGCTGGGCGCCTATGGGAATCTCAAATTTGAAGGATGTCTGTATGATCTCTAAACCTTATACCCTATAAGCCCCTTAACCCTAAACCCTAATCGTTTCGAGCAAAGGCCGGCCAAATGAGTCTCTCCTGTGGGGTTCTCAAAGACACTCAGGGCTTCGGGTTTAGAGAACATAAATCTTCTGCATTATGCAGGGTGTCACACAAGCTGGATTGCATGAAATCTTGTTTGTGATCCAAAATCCTAAACCTCATCTCTATGTTTGTCTTACAGCACAAAGCCCACTCCTTTTCCTGTCCTAGCGCTTGAATCGATGTTGACCGCAACTCTTGGCGAGAACCTGATTGGAAAATCGCCGCTGTACAACTAGAAATGGCAAAGATGTTCGGACTAGTAGTACCAACAATGCAAAAGCAGTAGCTGTCCCTGTAGTAATTGTAGAAGAAGCAGGAATACAGTTGATACTAAAAATCCCGCATGACCTTACCATACTATACTACTATAAGTCCTATGATATAAGGTACTTGTGGTCATGCAGAATTTTGAATATCCACCGTAGTACTAGTGGAAGTGCCGCGGAAGCTGTCCTCACAGCTCCACAGTCTCATCTTGGTATACCTTCGCAGGTACAACTTTCTTCTCGTCGCTGGCATTCTTGATGGTAACCTTACCCTTCACCACGACACCACCTGGGCTGCTGTTAAAGAACTTTAAGTAAGCAACGGTCATAAGGAAACCCAATTACTTACTGCATACCCATGAGTATTATATACCCAGAAGTATTTTTACAGCAACTTAACTTACGCTCTTGAACAGCTAGCCAGCCACTTGCGAACTCCATCTTGCCCTCGACCTTGAGGGAGGTGCATTCCTTGAGGGATGGGACTCCGTTTGGAATCCTCAGCTGCCAATTTCTCATGGATCCACCTGAGTTCCCCCGTAAGTAGTTTTTAGCCTTTCGTCATTCAATAATCCTACTTAAGGGGTGGCTAGGGCCAGGGGGGAGGGGGACCAATAAAGCTAAGGCAAATCATAGCTTTAGATTGCAGTTCTGCTCCTAAATCTACACCTTCAGTCGCACCCACAACAACTCACTAACTCCTCTGAGCATTATACACCCTTAACCTTAAGCCCCTCAAACCCAAAACCCTAAACCAACTAACTACATGGTTTATCTTGGGGCTGCCATGTAGTTCCTTTTTGGGTGTGTTATTGTTGTTGGTAGTCCAGTACAGTGTACTACCCAAAAAGAACCACATAGGAGGCTCTAGGTAGAGTTTCAGTTCCAAGGTTCATCAACTCATTCCGCCATCCTAACCCATTCATGGCCTAGGACTTTGCGTGTACAAGTGTATACAACCTCAACTCAACATCTGAATGAAGCTATCCATGGAGTCAATCTTGCGCCACCTTATATACCTCATACTCCAGAAACTGCTTGGGGATCGATTTCCATGACTCACTACATGTGGGGGGGGGGGGGCTCAAAATTGGCGGGTAATTTTTGGAGCCCCTAAAACGCACCTAGAACGAACACATAATTTAGGGTGTGTATTTTGGGTCCACCTATTTATGGGAACTACCATCTAGGGCTGAGGATGCCGGATCCTACCTTGTTAAACTTGCTTGGAGTGTCGGACGCAACAAAGGATGTCTGTACTGCGTACTGCGCAAGTGTATATACTGCTGCTGATATGAGAAAATACTGCATGATCTTAATGTAAGCCCTACAAACAACCCCTAAACCCGAAACCTGAAACCCTAAACTATGTTATGAAAGATTTGATGGAAGCCTTGGGGTCCTAAAATAGTGTTAGATAGTGCTGGATAAGGCTGAATAAAGCGGGTTAACGGTGATGTGAAGATATTTGTGGATGCTCATGGTTTTGTTTAGGCCTCCTTCCTCCGTCAATCCAGCGGTTCATGGTTGGCCGTCACCAGTGCGGTATATGGCTCAGGGCTTAGGGTTGATAATCCCCCTTAAGTAGATAGAATATGGCTTGGGTTATTTTAAAATAAGATCCCCATATACCCCATACTCTATCTACTTGAGTGGGACTATAGGGTTAAGAGTTTAGGGTTTAGGTTGAGAATCAGGGGCCTGGTGGG
>CAJNIZ010046205.1:92953-107482 GCA_905231905.1 Symbiodinium pilosum | reverse complement strand
AAGGCTTCCATGATATTCTACATAAACTATGATTTGAAGACCTCAATTCTCAAGGTATAAGCTACCCAGGGCCATGCATGATTTTGAGCATCCACCCTAGGTAACTCCAAACTCGAGGGTCCCTGCTTCCCTGCCCTACTTGGAAGGTCATAGGCACTTAATAAGTAGGTTAACCACGGAGATAATTGGGGTTCTTATATGGCTTATAGGGGTTACTAACCTATTTACTAAGTCTGCCGGACCCTCCACGTAGGGTTTAGGGTTTGGATGTTTAAGGTTTAGGAGTCACCTTACAGTCTTGTAGGACCCAGGAGCCCTCCCAGCCAGGACCTTTAGCACCCAAGACCTTCTTGCAGAGATGTGGGCCCCTGCATTGAAGGTAAAATAGCCCTCAGGGTTGTAAGTCCACTCAAATGTAGGGACTTTCGTGAGTGGATGGTTTTTGGAGCCCCTAAGCGTTTTCGGTGTCATTCGGTGGCGGGGGACCCTATTAAGCTCGGGGCGTGCTGTGCAAGACGCAGTGGAATCAAAACCTATTTTGGGGCTAGCTGCAAAAACCTGTTTTTCAGAGACTTCCTAGGGTTGACCGTCCAAATTAGTGGGTTTTGAGCCTTGCACCTGTGCATCCCAAATCATCGAGAAAAGGCACAATGTGCACCAATGTGTACCTTGCGGCTATGACTTGCAGAACTTGCAAGTAGCCGGATATGTGATATTAGGATGTGAAATTTGGATCAAGAAGATTCTGCGTTTCACTCATGGGCTTAACTGTTTTCATAGCACGGGATGCATTTGCATTTAGTCTAGAGAACATGTACAACTGAATGATGAACATCCTGGACTTCTTCCTGAAAATCCACAGAGCGCGCGCCGATGTTTTAGTACAGGTACTTTGAGTGTCGTTTGGTGAAGTTCGGCGTCGTTCGGTGAACATTCGGTGTCGTTCGGTGAAAATTCGGTGTCATTCGGTGAAATTGGGTTTCGTTCGGTGAAATTCAGTGTCGTTCAGTGAAATTCGGCGCCGTTCGGCGAAAATTCGGTGTCTTGCAGTGAATTTTGATGTGGTTCGGTAAAAGTTCGGTGTCGTTCGGTGAAGATTCGGCGTCGTGCGGTGAAGATTCGGCGTCGTTTGGTGAAAATTCGGTGTCGTTCGGTGAAGATTCGGCGTCGTTTGGTGAAGATTCGGCGTCGTTCGGTGAAAATTCGGTGTCGTTCGGTGAAATTCAATCTGGTTTGGTGAATTCGGTGTCGTTCGGTGAAATCTGGTGTCGGTAAAATACGGCGTCGATCGAGGAAATTTAGTGTCGTTCGGTGAAGATTCGGCGTCGTTCGGTATAACTTGGCGTCGCTCGGGGAAATTCGGTGTCTTTCGGGGAATTGGGTCTGGTTCGGTGAAACTCGGTGTCGTTTGGTGAAATTCGGTGTCCTTCGGTGAAATTCGGTGGCATTCGGTGAAATTTGGTGTCGTTCGGTGAAATTCGGTGTCGTTCGGTGAAATTTGGCGTCGTTTGGTGTCGTTCAGTGTCCCGGCTCTAAAAACAGCCCAAACGCTTGTTAACCTTGCAAAAAAGGCCTCGAAACGCATATTTTTCTCTGAAAAAAAACACTCAAACGCTTACGCCGAGTCTTTTCCACCAAAGCTCGCCGAATTTCACCGAACGGAGCCGCCCGACACCTAACGATACCGAATGACACCGAATTTCACCGAACGACGCCAAATTTCACCGAATGACACCCGAACGACCCCAAATTTCACCGAACGACGCCGAATCAGAACCTTCACCAAACGACACGGAATTTCACCGAACGAAACCGAATTTTCACGGAAAGACGCCGAATCTTCACCGAACGACGCCGAGTCTTCACCGAACGACACCGAATTTGCCCGAGCGACACCGAATTTCACCGAATGACACCGAATTTTCACCGAACGACGGCGAATCTCACCGAACGACGCCGAATATTCACCAAACGACGCCGAATCTTCATCAAACGTCGCCGAATCTTCACCAAACGACACCGAATTTCACCGAACGAAACGCATTTCTTCGAATGGGTTCAGGGTTCTGGGTATTAGGGCGCAGGTTGAGCTCATAGACCCCATAAACCCGGAATTGTCAACTTTTCCCACCCAACGACGACGAATTTCACCTAACGACCCGCGCGCCACAGATTTTCGCTAGGAAAGTCCAAAGGGAAATTCGCGAGTGCTACTGTGGGGGTCGGCGCCAGCAAAGTTTCAGGGAAAGATTTGCAAGCGCTACTGTCGCCCGGCAAAGTTTCAGGAAAAAATCGCGAGCGCTGCCACAGGAGTCGATGCCAGAAAAATCCAAAAGAAAAAATTGCGAGCGCTACCGCGGGAGTCGGCGCCAGCATCGTGCAAAGGAAAATTTCGCAAGCCCTGCCGGCGGCGGGGGCGAAGCCAGGAAAGCACGAAGGCAAAACTCGCGAGCGCTACTGCAATCGGGCGGTGCCAGAAAACCACAAAGGAAAAAATCGCGAGCGCTAAAAGCTAGGTTTTTTGGGGTCATTGCGGGCCATTGGGGGTCTTCGAAGCTTAACATGTAGGGCTTAGGGTTCATAATGGAAATCCCATTCTTAAACCAACATGACCGCGGAACCTTTGTCATGCTGAAAACTGGCAACGATGACGACATGATTCCTGAATCTAGGGCTCTGTCAATGGTTTTCAGCTCATTTTAAGCCAGCTCAGCAACATGAAGCTGCTTTTGAGCGCAAAGAAAAAATTGGATAATGTGCTGGAACATCGAAAACGCCAAAAAAATGCATGTCCAGTTTTGAAAGTACACCAAACGTCCTGAAAGCTTACGCCGGGTTATTCGGTGTAAAATTCGGTAAAACCCTCACTCGCGAAAGTCCTTACTCAAATGGGTGGTTGTCAAAATTATGGTCCCTTTTTGGATCCCTATTATAATACGGCACCTGGTATTTAGGGTACCCCAAAAGGGCCCATAATTTTGACAACCACCCAAATAGAGTCATCACAGTCATTGACAACTTCCTCAACCCTAAACCTTGAACCACAGAGGATCAACCCAGGCAAGATGCATCCAAAGGCCTCTACTGTAGGTGCCTAGATCAATACATTGGGCTATTCCCCCTTACAGTAACAGTTACCACAAGGGGTAATAGGAATTATAATAGCCCCTTAATAAGGCCCCCTTTAAGGACAGTTACTGGGTGGGGGAATGACCCAATCAATACACATGATGAAACATCAAGTGGAGAAGAACTTGGAAGATGAAATGAAAACTGAGGTTGTATGTGGGGGTGTCATGTAGGTTCCTCACAATCGCCGACTCTAGGTTGAGGTCTGTTCGAGGTACCCCTCAAAAATCCCCAGTTTGACTCAGCTTACTGGCGGTTACTTGGGAATAAGGGAGTATCATCCCTATGTTAGCCATAGTCTAAACTCCTAGCATCCCCCTTAGTAGCCCCTAAATAGTCCCCTATATATTCCTTTCTATAAACCCCCCCTTAGGGAGTTTAGATTACAGTTCATATCATTCCCATATTCCTATATACTATATTCCCATACTAATTATTCACTACTAACCCCTAGTAAGTCAGACTCCCTAAGCCAAGTGTCAATGTATCAACCCTAAACCCTAAACCCTAAATCCTAAACCCTAAACCCTGACCCTAAGCGAAGTGTCAATGTATCCAGAGCATCCACAAACTTGTATGCATCGTCGAGCCTGAGCTTCCACTAGACTTCTGTTCGGGTTATATCGGAGTTATATAGGGATAATGGAAAAGAAAATGGAAACTGCTATAATGGGGCTTATTATACCCCTCAAAAGGTAGGATAAGGGTTTAGGGCTTTTGGGGTATAAAAACCAAGGGGTTGAACTTTTAGGGTTCTGGGTTTGGGGTTTAGGATGTAAGGTTTAGGTTTTAAAGGCTTAGGGTATAAGGTTTAGGATGTAGGGTTTAGGTTTTAAAGGTTTAGGGTATCAGGTTTAGGGTGTAGGGTTCGCGTTAGCTTGCCCTGGCTAAGAGACATGAGAAGGTGGCTTGCTAAAGCGACAATATGTTACAGATTCAATTCTCTGAGGAGTGAGGCGCCATTGACACTCTCAAGCATCAGGATCTAAGTGGAAGGAAAGCCTCTTCTGGGTTGCTGCTAAGGAATCTAGATTAAACTACTATATTGGGGGAACCCTCTAAATTACTCTCTATATACATATACCCATTATGGTAACTTTATTTAAGTTCCTTAACAGCAACCCACTCTTTTTTAGTCTCCTGACCAACTACTGTGGATGCTGGAAATCTTGCACCACCTCATAAACCGTATACACGTAACATGGAATATGAAGGGGTCCTAGGAGAAGCAAGATTTTTGCATCCACGGTATAGACCAAATAAGAATCCAAAAGCCACCAAAACAGCTCAAAGGGTATATTTTATCTTACATACTTTTGGGGTTCAGGAGGCCCCTAAACCGTACAGCCCAGCAACTTGATCAAAGGAGGCACTCCGGCCCTCTCGGCCACCAACTCGATACGGAAGTCTTCCTGGATATTTGGGGGTTTAGGGTTTAGGGTTGGTTCCCAAAATTAGGGGCAATGGGGATAATGCAAACATGGAAACGCCTACTGTATTTAGGCTTCAGGGTCTAGGGCTTAGGGTTTCTCAAAATTACTGGTACCTATTTTGGGGGGTCCCCACTCGCTATGTTGGGCTTGCCCTATGTTGAGAATCTACCACGTAGATTTAAGGCGTAGGGTCGTAGAGTCTACAGGTTGAGGTCCGAGAGTTTTAGGTTTAGAGCTGACGGTCTTGGGTTTACCTGGACCCCAAAGGCCCAAAGGTAAGTAAAAGAATAACCCAAAACACCTAAAAACAGCACAAAGCCATAATCTGAATACTTTTGGGGTCCAGGTAGGGTTTACAGGATTTAGTGCTTCAGGGTTTGGGGCGTCGTGAGTCAGGGCTCAGGGTCCAGGGTTAACGCTTCAGGCTATGGGGTCAAGGCTCCAAACTGGGGTAATGGCGTTTAGGGTTTAGGGTTCAGGGTAAAGCGTAGTAGGGTTTAGTGTGTACGCGGTTGCAAGTTGATGTAAGTCACCACTTGCACCCAGGTATGGTGTCCCTTCAGGCTCTGTGAATACCAAACTCAGGATGTCTCCGAAGAAGCTGGGTATCAACAAAACTGTTTACCCCAATTCCTCATCTGGGTTATAAGAGCCAGTAGAATATGATGGAAATTCTACCGCAGCTTGTTCCCATGACTGTACAATCCTTATGCTGCTTAAAGGGAGACTGGGGAAGTGGATCCTGGAAATAATCCTCCTTCATATACCCCTACAATGGTACCTATACCCTAAACCCTAAACCCTAAACCCCTAACATATACCCCTAGAATGGTACCTATATTCACTCCCCACTCCCCCCCTAAGCACCAGTAGGGTTCCCTGACTGGACCTACCTATCCCTCAGGTCGGACCAAGAATCCTAATCCTCGTGGCCTGATAATATGGAGGATACTGAAACCCGTGCATGAGCCTGAGTACCTCATACCTTGGGAACCATGGTAGTTTAGTATTATCTAAGAACCGCCTTATTTCATGGGCACACTAGTCATTCTAAGTATGGCTTCCAGGAGAGGTGTCAACTCAGTGTCTTTTCATAACTCCCCACGTCCTGACCTATACTTCCTACAGCATCATCCTACGGCGTGTCAAGACGCCTGCTTCATTGCAACTTGTATCTCCGTGTTCTTACGGAGATGGGGTTGCCTAAATAAAGGCCCACCCATCATAGAACAAATTCTATAATGGGAACTTCCGAAAGAGCCCCTGTGTTTGAACCCTCATACAGCCCCAGCGTTCATCAGCGAAGTTCTTTGAGGATGGACCCGAAGGGTTTAGGGCTTACAGTAGGGTTTACTTAGCCCACATTACCCTAGGAAGAAAAGGAACGAACCTTGCTAAATAGATATAAGGAACCCCCTACCCCAAAAGGTGTAAAGTTTTTAGGGTTAACCCTTTCCAAAAAAATGCAACTGGAGGTCCGGCACCCTAGTGCTCCATAGTTCCATAGATGCTTCCAGTTTCAGCCCTGGAGCCTATCAAGGGATTGGGGTTTAGGGTTCAGGGTATATCCCCTCAGCACCCAGATACTGAGGTTTCGGTACGACAAGCCACTCAAGCCCTGTTATTTGGGCACTTGGACCCTTCAGGATCTACATCGGTTTGCATGGATTGCTTGGGAAAAGCATTCTGCAACGCCTAGATGAAGTAGTAGGAATGTGCAAGGGGTTTAGGGCTTCGGTTGCAACCACGCAGAAACCTCCAAGTGGAACGCTTCACCAGAAACCTGAGCCATAACCCCTGGACGCTTGATAACTTTAACCCGTCTCATTTCTGCACCTTCCCCCCTCGACCCTCAGCGCTGTAACCCTACACGGCAGAGCTTCCGTGAGGGTGTAGGCATCCGAGCGAAGGGCAAACAGGTCGTCAGTCTTCTTCACCGGGGCAAAGCGGGTCCTGGGATTTAGTACTGTAGTAATAGCAAAACAGGTAACAAATACTAGTAGGAATAATAGTCGTCATCGTCTTCTTAGCGGTAGTAGTAGTAGTAGTAGTAGTAATGTAGTAGTAGTTGGAGGAGGAGGTAGGAAGAACTTTTCGCACGAGTATCCCCCCATGCTCGGGTCATGCAATTGAGCGCCCCAACTATTGAACTGAACGCGGCTAGCTGCAATATCACTTCATTAACGGAACTGAGCCCAGAAAAAAACAACCGTGACTGCAACGAAACATTGTGCTTACCATCGCTGTTCCCATGCTGACTCCTCTTGGTTGGCATGGGCCGGCCCGGCTCAGCGGAGACTCGGCTCACAGAAACCCTGTACGAGCAAAAGGCTTCCTGGGACCCGGAGTTTAAAAGGGGAAAAGGAGGCTTTTCGTGCTTTTTTTTCGAAGGTCTGCCCTAGCCGGCCCCCAACACCTTCCTTCCCACGCTCCACACCCACCCGCGTGCACCCTCATTTTTCCTTGGGTCGTGACAGCAACCATCAGTGCTGTAGCAGTGGCATCTTTGCGGGCGTGTTCTCCACGCCCTAACTGGGCCCAAGGCATGACGCATTGGCAACCCCGTTCGTAACCCGTTACAGCGTAGGTTTAGCTTGGCGTGCATTTGTTGTGGAGCAAATCGGCATGGCTGAGATCTGTTCTTGCTCCTCATCTGCCGGCAGCTGCACACCGCCGCTGACACCACCACCATCAGGAATTGGCAAATGACTATGACAACATTGTCATGTGCTTCAGAACTATCGTAAACGCAGCTACCTTCAGTAGAAAGGTACACCGCAACGCCATCATGCACATGTTTTGAGGGGTGTTCATCGGTCCTTGGAATCTTGATGGCCTGTGCTCCCTCGAAGCAGGAAATAGCAGCGCCCATTGCCGTTTCCAGCTGGATGACCTGCAATGAAATCCAGGGTAAGCAGGTCAAGATAGGAGTGTCTTTGAGTTTTGCAGCCTTCTGCGAGTTCTTTCGCTGAAGGCTCTGTTGTTCGTGTGCATGGACTTGGCAAACCGCCAAAAACGTGTTGTTTACCGAAGGTGCCCCCGCGCGCATGCGGCAGGTCCAGGATCCTAAGGGTCCAAACTGGTACCAAATACCATTCAGATTAAAGTACTAGGGACCTCGAGCCAGTCAGATTATAGCGGGGACCTACTTAACACGCCAGTATTTGGGTAGTTGAACTCTAAGGAGGAGTCTGGGGTTCAAGCCGCAAAGCTCATATGGCCATGAGATCTTGCAAAGTGCTATCTACTTGAAAAACCGACATCACATATAGAGGTTCTATTGGGGTTATATTGGGATAATGCAAAAGAGAATGGAAACTACTATATCTATTGGGTTATATACTCTCTTCCCCAATAACCAGGGGCAACAAACAATACACTTTATTATAGAGACACCAAAAGGCATGCCTAAAAGTTTAAAGTTCTTTTATTGGCTAAGTAAGTATAGAGCCGACATCACAAAGGAACTGGCCCCTTCTGACTTTGCTTTTGTCAAGGTCCATTCTGGTTAGAAGGATCTAGACTTAGGATGAGGGGTTTAGAAGGACATGGTATAACCCAGACCCCTGATTAATAAACCCCCTCCCTTAATATGAATTATGCTAAAGATCCTAATATTCAGGCCCTTAAAAGGAGGGGGTTTATTAATCATGGGTCTACATTAACTATAGCTTAGTTGAACCAGCACATTGCAGGCAGAAGGTTTGAGTCGCTCGTCCTTCCCTAGACAAGGCGTAACTAAGGGACTAGACAGGACCCGAAGGGTCCACCAAGGCCAACAATTCTATCTTTTCCCAAACAAAACTGTATGTTCTCCTCTTTCCCTATGATTCCTGCTATCAAATCCCCATCCCCTTCGAGTGCATTTTCTCCAACACCAAAAAATTCCTCGCAGGGCCCAAGTGAACCCACGCGGAGGGTCAGGGGACTTGGTACTTAGGCGTTATAGGTACACTTACCAATTGCCATCAGCCCTGCATCTTGAACCCCCGAACCCCAAACTCTCCCTCATAAGCCCTAAACCCTACACATGCCTTGGTAGACTTCTTGTCCCGAGGGTCCACAGTCTTGTCGTTCTTCATCACCTGGTCAACTGCGTTGCTGTTAAGGAACTTAGTTTCAAGCTACAAGAATGGGGGAACTATAGTAGCTACTACATATACCCTTTGCGGTATCCATAAATTTGAATGCCTTAACAGCAACCCGGTCAGCTTATTGGTAGTTTAGGGTTGGGGCGGGCGGTTAGCGTTTAGGGACAGAGCTCTTCATAAACGGGCGGAATCCCCATATAGATCCAAGCAGATACCATCTACCTATTAGTGCGCGGACCTCACAACAGGGACAAACCCCTTGGTGCTTTGCAGGGAATGGGCCAATGGACCCCTTTCGTAATCACTGCATGATCCCGAGAATGATCGAATAATCCAAATCTACTGTCAAGAGCACGAAACGCCTCAGGCATGGGTGCAAAGGATTTTTATATATGTGCGGATTAGGATTACTGTGGGATGCAATGGCGGTCGGGTGTTGCTTCAAGAGAGGGGCTCGCAGGCATCAATGTGTGGGAAAGTAGGGGGCATGTCAGGACGGATATGGTGCCCGCACAACAAGTGGGACAGGTTTGAGAGAGTAACAACCCACGGATTCTTTGACTGACATTTGGTTTGTTGGCCTGGTATACCGGGCACACACCACCTCCTAGGATGTGGGGTGTACCGTGAGGCTACGACTGGCCACCCCGGTTGTGGTTCTTCTTGGGCGCCCTTTCACGATTCAAAATGCACAGCACCTGACCTGTCTCTGCCAGCTGCACAGTCAGACAAGTAGCATTATTCACGAGCCTAAACCCTAAACCCGAAACACTCACCACCTCTATAAGTGCCAGCAGTGCAGACAAACAAGCGTCGCTTTCAAGTTAAAGAGACTCCTAAGCTCGGTAGCTACCTCACGAAACACTAGTGGCTAGTGTTACTTACTGGTTCTTAGTAGGGAATGAAGGAATACAATACCTATATAACCTCTATCTAATCCTTTCCTGTGATACGCAAGGGCTTAGTATTGGGGGGGGCGGGGGTCTTATCATACGACCCAAACATTAGGGGATTGGGTATGTAACAGGTTAAAATTAATCGAATCGTAATACAGCGGAGTACCATCAGGTGAAACCAATTTAAAAGCAATGTAAACCTAGTTAAAATCAGAAAAAAAAAACACCTTTAAAGATGAATTGAAAAGCGTAATACAACCAACTAAAATCGAATTAACATCTATTCGAAACCTAGCTACAGTAGCATCTCATTGGAAGCGATTAAAAACTACAACAAACCCAAATAAACATCATCTCAGACTTGCAGACTTTATATAAATTCCTAGGAAAACAACTATTCAACAATAATCAGAATCCAGGGAATCAAGGAGGTCCCTAATACTTAAGCGTCATGCTAGGGACCCCCCTTAGTTAGAGGATCTGAGCCGTAATTAACTTCAGTCTTGGCCCTTTTAAGAAGTAGCCTTGGGGGAGATTTCAGAAGTTGGAATTCTGGGGAAAGCCGTGTTTTAAATGAAGGGGGGTCAAATATCACGTGGAAGGGATTCATGTATTCCAATAAACTCTACTATGCTGCAGAAAGGTTATGTTACTGATCATACGATTTGTTACCCTAAATAAAGCATAAGCCCCTAGGAACCAGCTTTGCTGTCAAGAAATGTTTGGGGTTTCCCAAAACTAGGGCGACCTTTTCCGGCATTCCCTATACTAAGGAGTGTATTTTGCGGGTCAAAATTGGGGTCCCCTATTTCGGGAAGCTACCATGTAAGCTAAGTTACCATGTTGAAGGAACACCGGTACTTACTGCAGACATGTTTTTTTTCCTAACCTAACCTTGAACCACATGTGAGCCATTGTCTAGACTCCTAGTATCCCTCTTAATAACCCCTACAATACTCCCCTATAAAATCCCGTTTAAAGAGTTCAGACTATATAGCTCATACATAAGCCTATGACCCCTTCAAAGGGTCTCAATGCGTTGGCCAGTTGCAGGCAGAGGCAAAGCTCCACCGTTCTTCTCGAAGAGCTCATGTAACTTTCCCAGATGAACCCAGAGGTTGTTGGTGTTGAAATAGGTGTACCTCAGGAGGACCCCCGCCCCACCCTGTAATAGTGGCATATAATAATAGGAATGTAAGAGGACCCTAACCCTTATAGTCACTATTACTGGCTTGGTGCTGAAATAGGTGTACCTCGTTTACCCAGACCTTTCAGGTACCGACAAAACAGACTTTGGTACTAAGTGCTCATGCAGAGGGATTTTGGGGCCTAAGTATATGAAGTTGAGGGTTTAGGGTTTTAACTTCTATAGGTACTTAGATTCTCCGGGTTATGTGCTTCTTCCACGACTACAATGAGACCTGCTCTTGGCTGACTGAACCACCTGCACTGTTGTGGATTGAAGCTGGGCTGCGTGTGCGGAGTAGTTTTGTGCTTGAAGGAGGTGAAAACTGAGGAAAGTCTTGAACAAATCTGCTAATGGCCCCAATGAGGTTGGCTTGCTGAGTCGTGCTGAGAACCTGGGGCTTTCAAAACCAGAGGTCCTTTTTTAGACTTCTCATAGTAAGCATTGTAGTGTCTTGCGCTGTATGTTGGGAGCCCCCTCTTCATGGAAACCCTGAAATATCTTTGAAATGACCGAATTAGGCGCCCACAGTGCCCACAGTTCGGAGCTTACCTAATGGGGGGCCTTAATTGCGAGACTTCGTGCTACCAAGGATGTGCCATGGCTTAGGGTTCAGGACTCTAGGGTCCATTTAGGGTTTAGGGCTTATAGGATTTAGGGTTTAGTGGGCTTAGAGTGTAGTGCATTGGGGATTACCTTACAGCACTTTTAACGGATCACCTCAATGTTATTGGAATGTGAACTCAATCATGGGCGTTCGCTATTCTCCTTGAAAAGAATGTTGAAGCACCGTTTCCCTGAAGCGGCACTGGTACGAGGCTTCATCTAATGTGCGACACAACTACAGCATGCAATGCAGCACACACTTTGCCACTGATGTGACGGATTCTAGCAACCCGTAAAATTCGTCGCTGAGCCTGGCATGAAGATAATTTGCATACGCTTAGTAACTTGTAAGTGAGCAACACAGGCCCTCGGGGTTCTAGGTTTCTAGGGTCCCAGGGTTCTAGGGTCCTTTAAGGTTCAAACCCTAAACCCTAAACACTAAACAATTAACTATCAAACAATTGAACCACCTTATTCCAGATTGCAAGGTATGCCTCTGACAGCGTGATACAAGGACGGCAGGGCGTCAACCCCAAACTTCGGCGAACAGTGTTAGGGCACTTAAAATAGGCTACCGGATACCCCACAAAGGGATATTGCATTTACATATATATATATATATACATCTGTGTATACGTATATATGTATATGTATATATAGAGAGAGAGACAGAGAGAGATGTAGTATATGATCTAGTTCCCTTGTAATGATACCTCAAAGTAACTTCCTTAAAAGACAAAAGGAAGGCCCGGCAGCAAGGCAGCAGAAGGACCCAGCAACCATGAAGGATTTAATGGAACCCTCAGGGGTTCATGTGGGCAGCACACGTCAAGCAATTGCGATGCAAACAGTATATGAGTACACGCCTATGTCGCGTTGCAACTGCAACGGCAAGCAAAATGCTGCGGCTTGACCTTGGATACTGCCGCCGCACCCGCAAAAGAAGCCTCCAAAAATGCTTACCAAGCAGAAAGTTACAGTTCCGGAAGAATTGGATACTTTCCATGTCGGTGTGCGAATCACTTGCTACCTGTGCCCTGTGCTCTTCGAATTCCACAGTATGCACGGCAGTGTCCAACTCCGATCCCCAAGCTTAAAAGTAATACTTCTGCTGGACATGCCCAGTATATTGGGGTTATATAGGGATAATGGACAAGAAAATGGAAACGACTATAGTATATACTAGTATCATGGCCTTCTCAGCTGACCACGCTCAAAAACACCTTCTTATGCATGCCAGATAACCTTCTTTGCTTTGAGGCTAGGCGTACTGCTAATGGTTCGTGGCGAGAGGGAAATGTTGGAGAAAAAGCGCTGAATACTGCAAACCGGCTGCTTGGAGACATCTTGAAAGGCACCCTCATCCTCGGCTCTCTCACATACCACGTGAGCTGCAAGGAATGCGGGAGTGTTGGGTTGGGAGTGGGGTTTACAGAGTTTATAGGCTCTATAGGGTCTATAGGGTTTTTAGGGCTTATGGGGTTTATAAGGTCTATTGGGTTTATCGGGTTTATGGGGTTGCCTGTCTACTCCAGGGAGCATTGTCTCCCGCATAGCGAAGTAATGGCTAAACCCTAAACCCCGTCGGTATTTGTATTGCAAGCGATTCTGGCTGGAGGCTTATCATGTCGGCTACAATCGAACCACCTGACATTAAGCTCAATAAGAGCTATTCGAACGACACCAAAAAACATTGTCCTGTATACTCCCCGCACTGAAGCCCCTAAACCCTGATCCTCAACCCTGGGGAGCAAGCAGGGCCGTGGAAATCTCGGCTGCGGACGTCAACTTGTCCACACCAAACACTCTAAGGCTCAAACTCCCGAAGCCCTAAACCAGAGCCGGAAGTTTTTCGGTACCACACATATTAGGTGACGTATTACAATAAGGATTCCAAAAAGGCACCATAATTTTGACAACCACCCATTTGAAGTCTGTCATATTGTAAAGCCGCTGCGCCTTCCCTCTCAATATTCAGGGTCCAAGTATGAACAATAGGCACAGTAGAGCTGGACTAGAGGAGAGAGAGAGAGAGAGATATATATATATATATCAGGACTTGCAAAAATCATCACAACAAGAATCTGCAACTACCTCACCGCTCAGTTGTTGGGCACTTGAAATTTCAATGTCCTAGTCCAAGCGTTTTCCTTGGCACACAACGCCTGGAGTCCTTATAGAGCCTTAGAGCACGACCAATCCAACCTCTTGAGCCTTCAAATCCTACAGCACTACCTCATCATGTACTACACCTCAATCTACTACCCCCTCCCCAAAACAAGGCGTAAAGAAACCCTGGCTAGGCCGCATTTGGGCTGGTTTTGTGGGAGGAGGAGGAGAAAATGCGAAGATGTAGTATAGGATCGCACCACTTAGTGGTTGTTAGCAGGGAATATTGGACTACAATCCCTATACAATCCCCATATAGTATATTCCCTTCTTCCCTACTAACAACAAGTAAGATAAAACATGAAACTCCTCTTAGTCCCAGCAGCTTCTTTTGGGCACTGTGCCGATTCTCGCAGAGTCAGGCCACCGCCGCTTTTCATTACAGCCAGATGACCGCCCTTCTTATCCTGAAATGGAAGTCTGGTTTAGGTTTGGGCATTAGGGCCTATTTTGAGCATATAGGTGCTACAATGCTACTGCAATCCATTTCATATACACGGATTCTTGCTGGCGCCCACCTTAAGGATATTGCAGGAATCATCTATACGGGGTGAAGGGCGCGTGTGATGAGGATCTACGTAGGTTGGGGATTTAGGCGCCAAGCCTACGTGTTTAGACGTGTTTAGCTTACGCAAGGCTTAGGGATCTTTTATTTCTAGGTTATGCAACAGTGTGCCGGATGCTTCTTGGTTCTTTCTGAACAATTCTTCAGGCGCATTCTACATGCTCTCCGTAAGGATGTCCCTGACATGCTTAGCCCCAACGTGGTCCCCCGCCCCCCCCCCCCTCTCCCCAGTTGGATACACGATATATACACTCGCCGGTACTAAGAAACCCAAAATCCAATATACACACACCAAAACCACGAATGAAAACCCTAATCCCTAATCCTTCCTAGAAACCATCATCAACACCCTACCTTATGAACGGCCAGAAGCTAGGGTCCTCAGTGATGGATGGGGGACTTTGCAAAATGGCAGGTCCCGGCTATAGGGTTTAAGGCTTTGAGGTTTCAGGGT
>CAJNIZ010046205.1:43176-89347 GCA_905231905.1 Symbiodinium pilosum | reverse complement strand
CCTTAACGGGGGTTATATAAGGATTCTATTGGGGAGTATTATCGTGCTTATTAAGGGGGATACCAGGAATGATTATGACTCACATAAGCCCTAACCCTAGGGGTCCAACGACCCAAAACTCAATGGTATTTGGGCCCTAAAACTCTATATGGTTTGGGTCTTTGGACCCTTAGGGTAGGCCTGAATCGCTACATTGGGGATCAGGTTTACGGCGTACGCAAGGGCTCCCATGTATTTTCTTTTTTGAGTTTGTTATCATTTTTTGTAAGAGGTTCAAGTATACCACCAGGAAACGAACTAAATAGGAGGCTCTGCTTAGGGTTCAGGTCCTAGAGCGCAGGCTTTCGGGTTAGGGTTCACACTTACTGGGTTGCTAAGCCGAAACGTAAGTAAGTCACCATACTAAGGAACACCTTTTTTTTTTTTTGCTATAGACCCATCTTATGGCAACTTACTTTCAAATCCTTAACAGCAACCCAGTTTCGGGCTTGAGCCTCAGGTTAGGGGTGCAAGATGTAAGGTGTTAGGTGTTCGGACGCGAACACCCGGGCGGTGCAGACCTTGGAGTTAGTGCCAGGTTGCAAGGTAGGTCTGTGTATGTGTTCTTTTTTGTTTAGGGTTTACGCGGTTTAAGGTTTGGTGTCGTTCGCTTGTGTGTTGAACTGCGAATACGATAAAGTTAGCCTCTGAGTGAAACCCCAAATCCCACGCCCAAAGCTCAAGACACACAACCCGAATCCTACATAGTTAGTCTTACCTAAAGTGAGGATTTCTCAAAACTAGAAGCACCTCTTAATTTGGGGGTCTCTATAATCAAAATTATAACATTTTTGGGTCTACATTGGGGTCCACCTGTTTAGGCAAACTGCCAAATGGATAATGATGAGTGAGGTAGTTGCAGGGCCTCCAAAATTTGCTGGGAACTTTCGATCTCCCACTTACAACCCGACTGCAAACCTACGTCTTAAGCCTGCAAGTATGATGTCTCCAGGAGCCCTAAACCCCAAAGGTTTAAGGACCCAAATAATAGGGTTTTAGGGCCCAAATACCATTAACATTCATGGTAATTGGGCCTAAAGCCCTATTATTCGGGTCCTTGGACCCTTAGGGTAGACACTACACCTTAAACCCTAATGGCCGAGGGACACCACTCGTGGCCGGGCTCTGCTGACCACTCAGCAGGCGCGTAGCCCTCCGCGGTGACTTTCGGTGCCTTGTTCTGCACAAACTGGAGGTCATCACCTGTCCGAGAGGCAGATATAAAATAATATATAACTGGTTTAGGGACTAGGGTTTCTCAAAGGGGTACTATTTTGGGGGTCCTTATAAAAAGGATTATAGTACATTGGGGTCTATGTTGGGGGGTCCCCCTATTTAGGGAAACTACCAGATAACACACACATATACTTGATTCTGTGAGAAAATATCTGGGATTTTTTTTGGGCCATAAGTATATACCCCTAGGGTTAACGGTCCAAGTACCCAATATTAGGGCGTTAGATGCCAAATGTCGCTCAGATAGTAAATGATTGATGAGTGCCGTAAGACCTACAGCCCCACTGTCTGAGTACTTAGACCTTTGAGGAAGGAACTACGCAGATAAACATGAAGGGGTCGCGGCTCGAACAGTCGATGTGCATGTTCACAATGCGCAAGAGGCAGGGTTACGCATATGCTTGTCTAGGTTATCACCAGCTTGAGGGCCTCAACTCTAATCATTTGTACGTGGTTTTAGGGTTTAGGGTGTAGAGAGCACCAAGCAGCCAATGAAAGGGATCCATTGGCCCTGCCTTGAGGACACCTCCACTAAATTAGGCGGCCGCACCTTGCACCTACATACCTAAGCTGCAGCATTTCTATCCAGTCCCTCGCAGCAGTGTCTGCTCGTTACAACTATTATAGAACCCCTATAGTACGAGATCCATGATGGCTTTGTGGTCCTAGAAAATCCTGAGGTCCCTAAGGCCTGTATTTTGAGAAGCCCTATGACCAGG
The DNA here is from genome assembly GCA_905231905.1 of Symbiodinium pilosum. Taxonomy (NCBI): domain Eukaryota; class Dinophyceae; order Suessiales; family Symbiodiniaceae; genus Symbiodinium; species Symbiodinium pilosum. Next base: position 87,353 of record CAJNIZ010046205.1, on the reverse strand, counting down.
GTCGATATTAGGACTCCCAAGCAGGGACACCAACTTATGACACGCCCCCATGTAAGCTACAGTCTAAACTCTCAGTATCCCCCTTAATAACCCTATAATACTCCCCTATACAATCCATTAGATAATTCCCTCTAAGGAGTTTAGACTATAGCTCATGTGGCCTGTGCCAAGGTCCGGATATTTGGACAGCGCCGACAGGGTATCCGCAGAGGTGGAGAACGAGTTCATCAGCCTTGGGGGGGGGGGCGTAATGATTAAGTTGTAGGGTTTAGAATTGTTTTTTGAGGGTTTAGGGTTTAGCGTTGAGGGTAACGTTTAGGTCAATCCCCCTCCCAGTGATGAGTACCACAGGGGACTATTGTAGGTAAATTAAGGCCCTCTGAACTCCATATTCAGGAGCTATTACAAAAGCGGGGATTGACCTAAGCTAAGGTCTGGAATTGACGGGTTTAGGGGTTTAGGGCTTGTGGGTTTTGAGGTTCTAGGGTTTGGGGTAGTCAAGCTTTAGGGTTTAGGTCCTTCCTGCAAACACTAATAACCTCCTACACCTAGATTGACCTAGATTTCTTGGGGAGGGATGCAAAATGGCAGCCGGCTCGCAAAAAAGTACCCATGCATGACACTGACCTCATAAAGGAATAAGAAAAAGGCGAACACAAGTGCTACAGCTAAACTCTAGACCCCAACCTCTACACTCACAATCTAGCATAAAAGCCCTGGCATTTCCCAAAATGGCTGGGTTGTTGTGGTGCGATTGACATAATCATGTCCATTCCGTCTTTCCATTCTACCTGCCCTAAACACTCACTCAACCCAAAGCCCTCCCCTCAATCTAAACCCCTTTAAAACTTGGATTTTTGTGACATTTTCCATTCCAGTCTCCAACTAACCCTAAACCCTAAACCCTGAAACCTAAACCATAAACCCTAAACCCTGAAACCTAGGAGCATGAACTTCAGATCCGGCATGCTGTAGGTTCCTTTCATCCAGGCTACCTGGAAGCTCCGGCTGGGATTTCCGGGTTTGGGATGTAGGGCCCTAAACCCTAAACCCTTTGACCCTTAAACCCTAAACACTGAACAATGTAGGGCTAAGGAAGCATGAGTTCAAGGCTGTTTCTAGGCGACGGTGGCGGTGGGGGGGGAGGAGGAGCTGTAGCCTTTGCCTCTGGCGATCCCGAAAGGATTCCCTCTCGCCTTGAACCGCCTAACCTCTTTATTTTGGGCAGTTTCCATACATGGAACCATTACCCTAAGGTTCCAAGGACCCACATAATAGAGTTCCTAAGCCCAAATACCATTGATATTACCCTTAAACCCTATTATTTGGGTCCTTGGACCCTTAGGGTTATAGTGACTGCCATGCACACGGAGTCTTATGATGAAGATCTAGAGTGCAAGTGTCTCTCTACGTAAACATACATCTGTACCCAGTTCTGCGAAGAATGCCCGTTTGCTGGTGTACACATTTCATGCTTGTTAAAACTTTACGCAACACCGCAAGGAAGATTCTGAATCTTCCATTCATGTGCTTCAAGGCAACTTCTACAATAGTGCTACCTGCGTAGCATGGCTTAACTTAAGCAATCTGAACTCTGGGCCCTAAACGCTAAGCCCCAAAGCCATGCAAAGCCCTGAGCCGACTACTTTTGATTCAAGTCTACAAGAAGGTCGTCCGGGCTTGGAGTCTCCAAAACTTTCTGGCCGCTGTTGGGGAGTTCCTAGAATTAGGGTAAAGGGTTCAGTCGAGTCGGGTTTGGTGTTCAAGGTTTATAGGGTCTAAAGCATTTTTGTATACATGAGTCCATATTTGGGTCTGCTAGTCATGGAAACTCCCAACTATCACGGGGCCTAGATCCAGGCGAAGGGGAGCCTGCTGGCAATTCCTGACAACTAGGAACCCTAAACCCTGACTCTTAAAGCATAAGCCCGACTGTAACCCCTAAGCCCTAAATCCTAAACCCTAAAGGCTAAATAACATTTGACAGCTCTGATTTTCCGAAGGTTTGAGGGACTTCATCGCACCATTCCCGAGAAAATGGCGGGAGAAGTTAGTGTTAAAGTTTATTATGGGGTTCTTACGGGGTTGAGGCTGGTAATGGGGAAGACCTTGGGGTGTACAGCAGACCTATCCTAAACCCTAAACCCTAAGCCTTCAACCCTACCCGAACCAGTGAGCCCTGAACTCTTGCCCTGGATCCCGAAGCTCTAGGCCATAAAGTCTCAACCTGAACTCTGAAACCTCGACAAATCTGAACCTGCTTTGCAATGAGGTCCAGGAAGGTATTGCCGCCTGTGACCTCAACATGGGATGCAAAGTACATATTGGGATACTGGAAAAGAAAATGGAAGCTACTTGAATGAGTTATATAGGGATTATAGGGTATATCTTGGGATAATGGAAAAGAAAATGGAAGCCATTCTCATGGGCTATATAGGGCCTTTAGAGCTAGGGTTCCAGGGTTTGGGTTGAGGGTTTGGGGTTTGGAGTCTGCAGGAAACCCCGAAGAACAAAAGTCCCAAACCTCAGATTCGATGTAGGGTTTCCAAATTCGGTGTAGAGTTGATCTAACCCCAAAACCCTAGTCTAAACCCTCAATGGACCCTAAACCCTAAACCCTGAAGGGAGACCCAGAGCCATAGATCCCCAGCCAGAAGGTCCATAACTGCTCCGGAGCTCATGGGAAAGTACAGGCCGTTGCCGCTTTTTTCCTCTAGCCCCCATGCACCAGCACGGGCTTTTTTGTTCGGGACGCCCCCAATGAATGAATATATTTAGAAAACCATCAAGTCACACCCCACCCTGCAATGCCACCTTCAACCCTAACTGGAGCCCGCTGAATCACACTACATCCATGAACCCCAAGCCCTGGACAATCTTAACCCTGAACTCTAAATCCTCAAAACCCTGAACACTAACCACCCCCAAAAAACATAACCAAACCACAAGTCCTCGAACCTCCCCAACAAGGACAAGAGAACTTTCGTAACCCCACCCCCGTTAAATGACGACACTACGGCTAGCTCCCTATATAGCCCATTCTAGTCGCTTCCATTTTCTTTTCCATTGTCCCCACATATACCCTATAAGTATAGGCCAGATGTTTATTTTTGGGACTCTGGCAACCCGAGCCCTCTAATTGCCTAAGATGAAACCCTACATAACCCAGAGGGTCCAAGTACCCAATAGTTAGGTGCTTGGGATTTGGGTAATAGCAGTTATAGTACAGGTTTTGGGGTAAGTATATGATTATTGGGTACTTGGACCCTTAGGGTAACCCACTGCCCAGTTTTTATGTTCTTGCACGTTTGAATCTCCTGAAGCCTATAGAAGCCTTTAGGGCGTTTCAAGACACCTGAGTTTCCATTTTGTTGCTCATTCTCTTTTCTGTTTGGTTCTCAAGATCCCTAAGCCCCAGACAGTGAACCCCAAATCGGGTAACCAAGATGGGGGTTTGATAAATCGGGGGGAACCCTTTAGTTACCCTAATATATATATATATGTACTTGTTACATATATATATATGTGTATATATATATCTTACAATGTTATAAGTATCCCCCCAATGAAAAGCATCCCGCATCTTGAGTAAACACCCTAAACCCTAAACCCTACACCCTAAACCCTAGACCCTAAACACCCTAAACTGGACCATAAACCCTAAACCCTACACCCCAAACACACTTGGGCAACAAAGCCCTCGCAATATGAGCTATGATCTAAACTCCTAGTATCCCCCGTAATAAACCCTATAGCAGTCCCCTGTATAATCCCCTATATAACCCACCTTTAAGGAGTTTAGACTACAACTCATATGAAACCTGCCTCCAGGAGGGACTTTGCCTTGTCGAGACCCATGCCCGTGCCTAAGCCTGAGAGAGACAGTTTGGGATATTTTGGGAATTTAGCGTTTCGGGGGTTGAGGGTTAAGGATTTAGGGTTTAGGATTTAGGATTTTGAAATTTAGGGTTTAGCATTTAGGTTTGGGGTTTAAGGATTTAGAAAGTAGATCAACCCTAAATGAAGGCTTCCTGTAAATTATCCAAGAGTATTATAAGGTACGATAATGTGTGTTCTAGATCTCCCCCAAAGGTCTGGCATTTAAGGTATTTAGGGGATCTAGGGTTTAGGATTCGGGATTTAGGGTTCGGGGTTTTAGGGGTTAAAGTCGAGGTTCAGAGGGTATGCTAGTGGTATTTGGGCCCTGCAACCCTATTATTTGGGTCCTTAGACCCTTAGGGATTTGATGGAGAAATGCAAATATCTAGATGTCTCAACAGCACGGGATGCAGACTACTTTGAGTCCTGAGCCCTTCCCTTTCTCAAGCTAGTTTTCGATGTACAGAGTAACACAGTGTTTATGAGTAGGTGAGCCCTATCATCTGCGCAATTTTACGCATTTGTTACCTACTTCAGGATCCATGTTCTGTCAAAGTGGAGCACTTTGCAAATCCCCCCCGGCCAAACCCCGGCATGTGAGGTCCAAAGGATGTTGCGTGTAAGCGTGTTAAGTTTAGGGTGGAAGGTTTGATCCCTTCTTTTTAGTTGGGGGAGCAAACCCCTTGAATATGCTGCCTCAGGAGAACTAGGGAAATACATAATTCTTCTAGAGTTCCCCATGATAATGCTCATGCCGCCACTCCATCCGAAGCGTAAAGGACATGACCCCTTGTGAATGCTGGGTTCATGCTTCTCGGTTGAAATGCTTGAACTGAACACTCCGAACCTAGGTGGTAGGTCACGAAACACGAGGGCTGTCTGTTTTGTTTGTGGTCCCCGCATCGGTCATGCAACTGCTTATGCTATCCTACCTTGCAGCCTTCCAAAAGCCTTTTAGGTAGGTACTTTGGCGCCAAAAACCTTTGTTGAATTTGCTTTGGGCCCAGATATGTAGTATGTAGGCAACTGGACCCTTTGGACTAGTTCCTGAAGAGGCAAGGTTTCCCCCTCACTTTGGAATGCAGCATAGCAACCACCGTTCAGCTTTAGCACGACTGTCTCCTCCGGCAGCGATTTGGTGGCTTCTCAAAACCTTTGGACGCTACAAGCCCCAAACCCTAAATCCTCAGTCCGTAGCCCCAAAACCCAAGAACAGAATCCCTAAATATGAGCCCTACGTCGGAATCCTGAAATCCAAACCCCAAAACCTAAGCCGACGAAACCTCTATCTGAAGCTCAAGAACCTGCTTAAATGCCAGAGCTTACCCTCATGGTCCAAAGACCCAAATAGTAGGGTTTTAGTGCCCAAATACAATGATTTTTTATAGTATTTGGGCCCTGAGACCCTATTATTTTGGTCCTTGGACCCTTAGGGTCAAACACCTACTTAGAGGGTCAGGGCCTCAGTAGGAAGGTAATAATCCGGATAATTAGGGTTACTATGTCAGGGTTATTAACCTACTTACTCTAAGTCCCCCTGACCCTCCAAGTACGGCCTGATAGAGGGATTACTCTAGGGATCCGTTCGCTCATGCCCTCTTCAGCAACAACAGATGTAGATGCTTGGTCCTGGATTATGTTGTAAAACGGTATGATTGCATGCTTTAGATTTAGATTGACTATATAGGGAAGTATATAGGGGACAACTGTAGGGTTTAGGGTCGAATGGTCTAGGGGGCCTGAAATGGCACTCGAAATTCAGTCGGTAATCGGTAGGCCCCCAGAGTGCACCGCCCACAAACTCCTACATAAATCATGCTTCCACATCGGGCTTCATTTTTCCACGTGATCCCTGATCTCTGCATATGCCACATCCCTTGAAAATGTCCAAGACTTTAAGTTTGTACCCTTAATGTTTGTAACCCTAGGTTTTGTGGCCCAAATACGCTTATTAAGGGCCATATTCCATGGTTTAGGGGCCCAAGCCCAAGGGTATTAATCTTAACTCCCTGATATATGATATTGGTAGCTGGTTATTTTATCTCCTTAACGCTCTTTTTGGCTTCTACAGCTAGCCCTAAACCATATCAGGGCAATTGCATCCCAGTTTTACTTGTACCTACAAGCCGATTATAAGCCCCCTGCGTCTGCGCATGTGATTATACTTGGGTTATAGGTACCAGGTATATTTGGGCTAGAGGTGTCCTACGCCCTATATACCCCCAAACCTCCAAGCACCCCAGCGTCAGAACTCTAAAGCCTAAACCCGAAACCCTAAACCCTAACACCTAGACCTTCAACCCTAAACCTTTAAACCCTGGACCCAAACCCTAGACCTTAGACCTTAAACTCTAAACCCTAAAGCCTCAACCCTAAAGCCTAAACCCTAAACCTTACATAGTAGTTTCCATTTTCTTTTCCATTATCCCCATATAACCCCAATATAACCCCTATGGATGTCGGGATAGCCTTAGGTTGAAGCCTCGGCTTCAACTATAGGGCCAGGTCTGCCTCAAACCCCGAAAAAATGTGTAGAAGAATGGGCCGTGTATACAGTTTAGACATAAGGGCCTAAGGGTTAAGGGTTTAGGGGGGCAGTGTATCGAGTTTAGGCATAAGGGCCTAAGGGCTAAGGGTTTAGGGTTCAAGGAGTTCAGCAGTTTAGGGGTTTAGAGTTCTAGGACCTCCAAACTGATGTAAAGGAACAGGCTGCTTGGCTCTTCTTGAAGGGTTTTGGGCCTGATCTTGCCCACTTTTGCGAGTCAGGCACCGGACACTTCAGTGGCTTAGGGTTTAGGGTATGAACAGGCCTACGAACAGTTGGAATAGGATCTGTGGGGATATGCTTCTAACAAGTGAAGGAGGTTGGTAACTGACTGTTTCATTATAAATAACACGGGCGTTTTGCAATATGCCTCGCTCGGAGCAATTACCAGGAATTGAGGGTGGTTTAGGATGTTCTTCATTAATCGTATCTGGAAATGCGCTCCTTGGTGAAAATGTCCAGGAATAGCAGAAGTTGCAGTGTACACGCATTATAGTCCCTGCCAGGGCCAGGGTTTATCCAGGGAGCTTTGACTATCGCTCATGCGCTGTACCTAGCCAAAACCCTAAACCATTGCGGGGGTCCAAATAAAACTTTTTGGTCCAATAATTGAGTCGCTCTACAACTTGCTGGCCTCTCTGATGAGAGGATGTTGGTATCCCAACCCCTGAATTAGGGACCTTGCGCATCAAATGACAACTGTAGAGATTCTCTCTGTTTGCAAAGCGCGGTAATCAACGCATTCTGAACTCTCCATGTGCAGGATGCCATACAAAAGAAGCGAAACCAACGCAGAGGTGCACATCAGCGGCATCATTTGTTTGCTACGTTTTGCTGTCGCAGAAACATTCACCTGAAAGTCACGCAAATCTAATGGCTTAAAATCCCAAATCCTAAATACCCTGAACCCTAAACCCCTGAACCCCAATTCCTTGCATACATCCAAACAGCCTAAACGCCTACAGGCGCCCCAAGCCCGCACATCCCTATACGTGCCAGCTTCCATGTGAATTTCCGTTTGAGTTTCTACTTGGTTCTCCAGTAAAAATAAACCCAACCATCCCTAACAACCCTCCTTCAGCAGCTATAGGCTGCCGTCAATCTCCACAGCAGCTACGCCCTCAACCCCTGAAACTCTGAACTCTAAATTGAAACGCAAACACCCTAAACCCCTAAACCCTAACCCCACCAAAGCACCTAAACCCTAAACCCTGAACCCTCAAACCGTCTCCTTCAGCAACTCAGGCTTGGGTGTGATATCCAAGCTGTCCAGGTCCGGAAGCGTTGGGACCGGATCCAGGGAAGCCTGCTTTGGTTTTGGCTAAACCCATGGGACCCTAGTATGGGTCCTGAAATACTTAGGGTTTAGGGTTTAGGGGTTAGGGTTTAGGGTCATGGGGTCCTTCTATACCAAATATATACCCGAAATCTACCAGTAAGAGTCCCCCCAAGCTCTAGCTGCTAAGGGTCCTGGTTAGGGGCCCATATCTAGACAAGGCTCAGGGTAACTGGGTCCAGGTACGCTACTAGGATATCTGGGGGCTTCCGCACCACGGCCTGTACAATTTTAATGAACATATCTCCGAAACCCTAAATCCTAAACCCCCTAAACCCGAAACCCGAAACCACTAAACCCTAAACCCAAAACCCTCAACCATATGTAGGCGTTCGTGATGGCACATACTAGAATCAACTCTGGACCCTATGCAGTCCCTAGAAGCGAATAGCTACATCCCTGACGCAAAATACCCTGAATCCTACAAGCCCATGGAGGTTGAATGGGAAATTCGCATAAACTATAGACTTGAAGCAGCAAGTCTGTCATCTCTAGGGTCCGAACACCCACACATCAGGGCCTAAAGTGGAACCTAAAGCCTTCCGTTTTGGGTACGCGGGCCGATTAATTGGGCCCGAAATCTAAGTAACAGAATGGATTGAAACCCCTTAAAACAGCCCAACAGCCCTTCTACACGCTCCTTGGGTTCAGGTAGGGCTTATCCCAAGCCCTAGGCCCTTTGCGGGCCTCTGGGATCATGGTGTCGGCGCCCGAGGTCAGAACCTCGGCACGTGTCAAGATAGTCCACCATGAGGGGACTTTGATAACTAGTTTTAGGGTTTAGGGTTGAGGGTTTAAGGTTTAAGGTTTCGTGCCAGTGCGCCAATGATGCGGAGAATCAACTGAACAAGAGAATGGAAAACTGCAATGAAAACCACGATTCAAGGTTTCATGTGTGAGCGAAGCCCCGCGTTGGAGAATCAGATGGAAAAGGACGTGGAGAATGCAATGGAAACTGGGTTCATTCAGAATCTTTACACGCAAGATTTACAAGAACTATGTTTGTAGAGTTCTTGAACAGCATGAAAGTGATAGTGGTAGGCCTTTAATGGCCTACAGTAACCCCTAACTCTTGACAATCCCTAGAATCCCGACATTCTGACATTCTGTAATCTTGGGCCGTTTTGGATCATATTACCCTAAAGCCTAAACCCAAATTTTGGGAACTACCCATATGTTCCCCTTAAACCCTAAACTCAAATTTGCCAACTGCCAACCTGGAAGTTGTACTTAAAAGCATTGACCGCGGCGTCGGTCTCGCTCTCCTCGCAGGTTACTTGGAGGTTCGTGGGACTTCGACACTCCCGGAAACGAACATGGAACCCCAAAAAAGGGTCCTGTAAAGACTGCAGTCCTTCTAAAGGGGACCAGATGGGTTTCCATGTTAGTTTGGGGGAGTGTATATAAGTGGAGGCATAACCCTACTTATGATCTCCCTAGGGACTTGTAAGGGGTATCGCAATTACAATGAGACTTCGAACACCAGATATAAGCTATAGGTACTTGCGAAGTCCCATGAACCTTCAGTGAAAGCCTTTCCCCCCCAAACTGGGTTGCTGTTAAGGAACTTTAGCTCAGTTACTATAGTAAGGAAACCCCATTATTTACCATATACCCATATTATGGTGACTTGATTTAAATTCCTTACCAGCAACCCCGAAAAATCAAGCTGGCCAGAACGGTCAAGGCGGCGCGGGACAGAAGGCTTCAGGGTCAAGGCTTTAGGGTTTAGGGTTGTTGAAGGCTACTACCCACCCGTGACACTGCAATTCCCAGGGCTCTATGGCACAGGGTATATGCAGTCGTGCAAGATTTCCTCCATCTAGAGCGCGGGGGATAGATTGCTATAAAAGCCGTGTCAGGACTTGAAGTTTAGTATCAGAGTATAGGATTGAGTGCTTGCAACTAGTACAGTAAGTCCTGCCAGTGAGAGCGCTCAGGATGAGAAGATTTTGTCCATAGGGCTTGTGGGTGTGGGGTTCGGGAAGCTTGGCAAGGTAACGTCTTGGGGCAGTGGTAAGGCGCTCTGTGGGACTACAGACCTGGCCTTAGGGAAGGTATGTGAACCATTGTTGTTAGCAGATGCTGTCATCAGCATCCTCACTATTTCTATAAATTGATACTGCTACGACTGTTATTGCTACTGTTTCTATTGTTGTGATTGCAACCAGTTGGGTTACACTCTACCCCCCCAATGGTTATGTCTGCTGAATGTTGAAAAGCTGCAACGATGCACTTTAACTCCAACTCTTACCCGACTTACCCTTAATGCTAGTTTCCTAAGATAAGGAGACCCCAATGTAGACCCCAATATCCTACAATCCTCATTAGTGGGACCCCAAAGAAATACTCCAAATTTCGGGAAACCCCAAATCCATATGACTTACTGCCTAAACTCCTAGTATCCCCCTTAATAACCCCTATAGTAGTCCCCTATAGAATCCCCTATATAACCCCCTCTTTAAGGAGTTTAGACCATAGCTCATATGCCCTGTGTGCAAGACTCCACACCTACCCCATCTCCCAGCCTTCAACTCCAAACCCTGAACCTCGAACTTCCAGAAATCCCAATATCTCGAGAATCCCTTGATTAGGGAATTTTCCTTAACTCCTTTGAAGCATCCTCATATAATTTAGGGTCTATTCCCGAATTAAGGGATATTGGCCTTTCTGAATGAAATCCGACACGCCTACGCTCGAAACTGTAGACTCCCAATCCGAGCCCTAACTCCCGCAGACCCGTCCTTTCCGCCGGCCCGCATCTTAGCCTCGTAGAGCGGCCAAAGAGCTTCGAAACTCATGGTGGATGTCCTACAAGAAGGAAGGGGTTGCAGTTTGACCAGGGTTTAGGGTTCAGGGAATGAAGGAATGGAAAGAGCATGCAAACTAGTATGCTATAAGAGGGTATGTAAGGTTTACTTTAGGGATCCTTTCCTTCATTTCCTGCGATCAACCAGTAAGTTAACGTACTTGGGTTGAGGAGACGGCTTGCTGGGGGTTAGTAGGGAAGAAGGGAATATAATCCACATATAACCCATACACATATTATGCCCTTATTCCCTAAACCCTAAACCCTAAACCCTAGCCGCAGGAGGAGGAGCATAAGGAGGAGGAGGAGCCGGAGGAGGAGGACTACGACGACGCAGCGTAATGACCTCAGCTATCCTACCCTAAGGGTCTAAGGACCCAAATAATAGGGTTTTAGGGGCAAAATACTATGATATTCATGGTATTTGGGTCCTTGGACCCTTAGGGCAAGGGCTCCCAGCTACCTAAGGAGTAGCCTACAGGGCGGTGTAACTATAGGGTATATAAAGGCCCAGAACCCATGATTTGGGTAACTGGAGCCCTAAGGTATTGCAGTAAAGATGCTGAAGAGAGCTGTCCTGCGCTAACCCCTAAGGGGATGAGGCGTTCGTCGAAAAAAATGGGGATCTGCACTCCAAGCCGCTTGAGCCAAACAGCAAAACGAGAAGTCTTTAGCATTGATCACGTCTGATGGGGTACCCTTGATGAGATCGACTTCTGCCGCTGATCTGCGCTTGATCTTGTCCCCGGTTGTACAGAGGAGCTTCCATGTTTCTATTCTTCAACCTATGGCATAAGTAGGGACAAGCATATTGTCAGAAATGTTCGACGACCTCTTTGTCAGTAGATTAGGCTTCAGGACTCCGTCGGAATATGTAGTTTCCACGCTTCGGATATTCCTCCTCGCAGTCTTTTAGACCAGGGGTGACAAAATCTACGCCTTAACCCGAAACCCTAAACCACAGACCCTACCCTCTCTCCAAAACCTAAAACACATCCTACAATATACTACAATAATAATATAACATACTACAATATAGTATGATATACTATAATATGATATAATATACTACAATATACTATAAAAAAAACTCTTTACCTTATCCGGCAGGGGTGCCAGGAACCCGTCAGAATTCCCATCGTACAGATTACTACTCTCAAGGCCACGGAGACTCAGTAAGAACACCTTTACACCTTTAGCTCCTGCAAGCCACGCAACAACCGCTGCCTTCCTCATGATTTCAAAAGCTACTTGCTAAGCCCCCCTGACCCTAGATTCCGCACACCCCAAACCCACAACACTGAATGACGCGGTAGTTTCCCTTGTCTGGTCCATTTATTTAGTACTCACCTACGAAGTCTCGCAGAACCCAAAGCCTAAACTCACATCCCAAATTAAGACAGTCGTTGATTACTTTTATTTCAGTTAGTACGATCATTACTGTTATTATTCTTATTACTATGTACTATTGCTATGATCATCTCTGTTATCACTACAATTCTGAATAATCATTACCATTTAGTATTGCTATCGTTGTTATCATCATTACCATTATTGATTACTATCCGTATTACCATTGCGACTTGCCTATTCCATCCCTCCATTACTTGCTAAGCCGCTCATGCCCTTCACCTCCGACTTTGCTTACCCGTAGCTAGGAGCTTGGGCAAAATATCTCACTAACTGGACCCCAAAAGTATGTAGAATAATTGGCTTTTGGTCTGTTTTTTAGGGATTTGTGGCTATCATTTTACCTACTTTTGGGATCCAGGTAGGCCCTAAACCCTAAATCTTCAAACCCAACCTGCCACCCTTAACCCTGCACATTGTCTCGGGATGTTGCAAGAAGAAGGAAGATTGAGACAAATTGCGTTCCTACGCCCTGCGCAAACACCATAAAGAAGGACTAGCAAAAGCAGGAGTAGCAAGCCGTTACTTTTAAATACGTGTATGTACCGCTACTTGTAAATACTTGTATGTAACTCTCTCTCTCTCTCTCTCTCATTCTCTCATATATATATATATACATACGCACATATGTTTCATGCCTGCTACTACAGGACTGTTTTGACACCAATTCTCCTCTCTGGTCTGCGTGTTGGATTTAGGCTTCAGGTTCAACAAAGTCCAAAAAGCGGGAGCTTCTTTTCGACAGGCCACGCACTCCACCTTCTCCAGATCCGCACGCCCAATCCCTGAATCTTGTACCTACTCTGAACCCTCAAGGCACTACACCCTACCTGTCTTAGTACAGCTCTAAACGGAATGCCCTGAACCATGATACGTCATGGAGTACGTAAACCCAATAAGCTGGCTGTGGAAAAAAAGCCTCGACAAGCTTGCACACTGCCCCCAGGCGTATGGTTCAGGGTTTAGGGTTTAAGGTCTTGCGGGTTAAGGGTTTATGTTCTTCGGGGTTTAGGGTCTTGGGTTATAGGGATTTAGAGGTGTAGCTTTGAGGGGTTTGGGGTTTTAGGGTTGGCTCCTGATGGCTTACCACAAGAACCTTTAATTAGTATACTGTCCCAAGACCAGCAACAGTGTACGTGTCCTGTTTTGGGGTATGTGACTACCTAGACAGCTGGGCACCCGACAATGGTTCCATGGAGCTACACAGCTACACGGGCCCTTGTTGCAGGATTCTAAGTTAGGAAGGCAGGCTTGGAAGCGGACACAGGCCTCATTACAGCACTTGAACGGTCCCCCCCCCCCCCCCACCCCGCCAATGGATTAAAATCTTTGCCTGTAGCACAGATGTATGCAGCTTTCTTTTCTGGGTAGTAAAACCGGGTACTAGGCAAGGTCAAAAAGAGGCCTCGCTGCTGCTCTCTATTCAGGAAAATTGGACGTATGTCATGACCCCATGGCGAACAAGAGGCCACTAAAATGTAAACCTTAGGCACAGAAGTCCATGTCCCAAACCTAGGACCTTACACACCCAAAGGCCCGGCTTCCATGCTACCCTGACTTCTACCCCCACCCCAATAAACACTTAATTCTATGTGCCACCTCCTACCACTCTATACCCATTTAACGGCATGGGGAGAGTTTCTCTGCGGATCATCGGAAGTTGTGCAGCAGCTCCGCCGATTCACCTCCAGCTACGGAAGGTTCGAAAAAAAAACAGAGCAAAAAACAGGGGATACAGGGATGCACCGGAGAGTCTGTGTAGCGATAAGTCGGAGTGTCAATGAGACTGTTGGACTAGGGGAAGCATATCCGAGCCCGCTACTAGCTACCCAGGACCCTGCCCTAAACCTTAACTTCATCTACATTCTAAACCCTCAACACTTAAACCTACCTTAAACCCTAGGCTAGACCCTGAACCCTAAATTCATCTAAATTCTACACTCCCGGAAACCAACATGGAAACCCAAAAAAGGTCCTATAAAGACTAAAGTCCCTCTAAAAGGGGACTAGATGGGTTTCCATGTTAGTTTGGGGGAGTGTAATCCCTTAAACCGCGTGGCTTTGGAAGATGAGGATGTCCATTTCACATACGCAGGGTATATCAAAAGAAGCATTGCGCAGTAATATGTGGAGCCACAGGCGTGCGACTCACATACGGGTTCTGTGGAGAAACTTCCATAGTGTTGGGGTCGGAATAGTGACTGGGCTCGCAAAAGAGTGAACTTTGGGCTGAACGGATTAATAATAATGGGTACGGCTTAAAGCGAACTTTTGGTCTGACCGGATTAGTAACAACAAAGCAACCGAGTAGATCAATGCTCTGGTCTGGAAACCACCAAAGAGAGAAAGGTCTGGAAACCACCAAAGAGAGAAAGAGAGAACAAACACAAGAAACAGAGGTAAAGTTTAGGGCTTAGGGTTTAGGCTCAGGGTTTTTAGGGTTTATGAAATCCTCTGGGACCCAAGCAAACAAGTTTGCTGAAATTTGATTGGGGGACCCCGGAAATATCCAGAATCCTTTACTTGCTTGCGGGAGGGGGGGAGTAATATTACGAACCCAACATACTGAGCTCTAGTCTAAACGCCTTAAAAGGGGCTTATAGATAGGGGGGTATGTTAGGGGTTATTTAGGGGATGCTAGAAGTTTAGACTATATCTCATATCGATTTCTGAGGGGCATATAACAGTTTGGTCCCTGCTTCAGTGATGAAAACTCTGAACCCTTAACCCGGATTTTCCCGCACATTGGAACTACACACCCTGAACCTTAGACCCTAAACCCTAAACACTGAACCCTAAACCCTGAACCCTGAACCCTAAACCCTAAACCCTAAACCCCAGGTTCAGGGTTTGGAGGGCTCCTGGTCTGAGCCGCAGAAGTTAGACTTGCATGAGTAATGTTTTTGTGGCGGTTCAGGCAGGTAAGATTATGTTCTTCTGTAAAAATACTTTGCAAGTGGGCGCGTGGGTCTTGCGGCTGGACAAATCCCTCAATTTTAGAAATTTATGAAATATTGATACAGCTTTAACGATGTAAGGTTTAATGTCCGAAAAACTGGAAGTGCTTTTTTGGGGGGCCCACTATCATCAGGTATCATGAGGATTGAAATATTGTTCTACAGGCCCTCTTATGTCAGAAGTAACTATTTGGCAGTCAAGCAGAATATGCGCCTGGATAGTTTGCGTGTTCTCTTAAGCCTGTTATTTCTCTGCAGCCTTGCTTGCAATTTGCGAATTTGTAGGGCTCTGTGGAGATCCAAATTCCATTGCAGGAGCCCATACTTGGAGCCATAGGTGTTCTCAACATGGTGTTATCGGCTTTGGAATGTGCGGTCATGAAGGAAATTGCAGGGATGCCGCCTGAAGAGGCTCAAGCAAATCTTACAATCCGAAGTCAACGTCAGCTTGGTTCAGAATTGCTGCTGCGGCTGATGGGCACTGGAGCTTCCTTCGTAGAAATAGTAGGGCTCACATTTGATTTCAAAGCTGGTCTTGCTAAAGATAGTCCCTGTAGAGCTCCCATTATAACATGAGTAATGTTTTTCGTGGTTGAACTTAGTAAGACGATATTCCTCTTATAACGTACTATACCCTAAAGGAAGATATCATCTTGCTTTTTATTGAGTACCATAGTCTGCCCAAATGAGATACTACTCATGACCCCTATAATCTCCTTCCCGGAGTGTGTAATGGCCCCTCTTCTGTGAGAGACCCTCCTAGAGAGGTCCCCCGGAAAGAGCGTGGCTTGCTGAAGCTTCTTAGTTATTGTGGCGGCTCAAGATCTGCGCTTTCTTTTCGCAGGTTATCTTACTGACCCTAATTGGGTCCAAGTAACGCAGTATTGTGGTTTAGGTGCCAAATACCATTCAAATTTTGTTATGACCTGAAACCCATGATTTGGGTACCTGGACCCTCATGGTGTGTCATACTGCCGCACGCACTGTTTACAGTTTGCTATTCATTCCCTTCCACCCACTTCCACCCGCGTCAACGCCAGCCGCCAGAACTACAAAGACCGTCACCACGCCCAAAACCCTAAAACCAAAGTCTTCTTTGAGCCAGGGTGTCCTAATTCGATTCTAGGGAGTCAGGAGCTCTTGCATGCCTTACGGCCGAAAAAATACTGTATGACTGTAGATACTAAAACCCTGGGGATTTTGGAAGTGTAGTATACCTAATGCCATCAGGCACCGTATCATCTGTATCAACTCTCTTTTTTGCTACTCCACACCCAAAACCCTAAACCCTTACCCCTAAATGGTAGTTTCCATTTTCTTTTCCATTATCCTTCTAAAACCCCAATATAGTAGTTTCCATTTTGTTGTCCAGTCACACCCAACACAACCCTAATATTACCTCAATGGGCACCTATATCCCCTATCTCGATAATCCCTAATATAACTCCAGATTTCATGTTCCATTATCTTTTCCATTTGATTCTCCATTATGGTAGGTATGATATTACCTCAACCCTAAGGCCAGTCTGTGCTAGAGCCCCTCAAAGGCGCGCCTTCAGACGCGGGAAGGTCGCCGCATACCTTCATCTGAAGGCTGGTTTAAGGTTTCGGGTTCCAGGTTAGGGATTACTGCTTAGGGTTTGGGGTTTAGGGTTTAGGGTTCCGGGTTCAGGATTAGAGCTTAGGGTTTGGGGTTCAGGGTTAGAGTAGGGTTTACGTTTAGGGCCTAAGGTTGTTGCAAGGCTGAGGGCTTCAGGAGCGAGAGCAAAGGGCCTAGAGTGCAGAGTCTCCAAAAGGCTTGGGGGTGTCAGGGTTGTGAACGGCTGGTAAAACAAAAGTTACTGAGGTGCCCACATTCACTTGGGGCGTTGTCCAGGTGTCCATGTCGCATATATTTGCACCCAAAATAAGTACATGATTTAGGCCCGAAGTGGTATACATATATTGTATACCTACATGAGCCATAATAGTCTAAGCTCCGAGTATCCCCCTTAATAATTCCTGTAGCAGTCCCCCATTTTATCCCCTATATGACCGCCTTTAAGGAGTATCTATAGTAGAAACCTACATGAACCCTTTGGGTTAGGGCCCCACAGCAAGCGTGAGGGCCGGGCTAGTCCGACGACGACTGTGGTGTCGTCGAGCTTACCGCCTGCAGAAGCTCGAAACGGTGTGGGTTTCTGATGCTTAGTGAGGGTTTAGGGTTTCAGATTAAGGGTACTGAATGAGGGAATGCGCCCCTATTTGTAATCCCCAGCAATAGCCCTTATAACCATTTCTTTCATTCCCAGCTGAGCATCGAGGGGTTCAGCTTTGAGGTACTTATCAGGGATTATGAGACGATGGAGAAGCAAATGGAGCACGACATGGAAACATGGTAATTCAGAAATGTACAACGCTTATGGAATGCAGGGACCTGCATGATTTCAAATGTCATCTGGGGTGTATCTGAAATACCCTATACTAGACGTAAGTCTGTCGGAACCAGGAATGATCAGGGCTTCAGGATGTAGGGTCTAGGGCTTTAGGGTTTAGGGCTGTAGGGTTTAGGGCTTTATGGTTTAGGGCTTTAGAGTTTAGGGCTTTAGGGTTTCAGGGCTTAGGGCAATTATTGAGGCCCTTGTAGTAGAGAGTGTGGAGTGCTCCAATTTCCTACATGCATGGTTGGTAGAAGACATTGAAAACCCAAAATTGTTTTGTGTGAAGGCTACTGAAGACGAGGGAATGAATCCCTGTAGTAGTCCCTCTATATATATATATATACATGTGCATATTCATCTAACCCCTATAGTAGTCCCCTGTACAATGCTCATATAACCCCGATTGACGAGTTTAGACTACAGCTCAGGTGTGCTTCTGTTCGGCAACCTCAGAAGTCTAAACCCTAAACCTCTGAGCATTCATCCAACAGAAGAGATAACGCCTGGGATCCATTCAAGTACTGGGGACACAGAACTATAGGGAAACTGCGTAACCTGAAAGCCGCAAACCTAAACCTTAAGCCGTACTCTAAGCCCTGATGCCTACTTAAGCAGTTATTCGTCTAAAAAAACTCGTATCCCCCTTAATCAGCTCTAGAAGAAGCCCCTATATAACCCACTTTACGGAGTTTAGACTATAGCTCATTTGACTTCTAGTGATTATGTGGAGTAGCCATGACCCTACTGGCCTCGAAAGGATAAGCCTTCTGAATGGGCAGCCAGGGCGAAGGGTGTGATGATGTCCTGAAGAATGGCATGATAGGGTTTGGGGTTGTAAGGCTTAGAGCGGTTTGGGGTTGAGGGTCAATCTGCATTTTTAATCTTCTTTCAGGGGACTGGCTTGGGTGTGAAAAATGGCCTAAGGATGTTGTGGGCTGGCTTTGACATCATGGGCTTCAGGACTTTTTATGCACTACAGGCTCAAGGGACTGTAACCCTAAACCCTAAAACCTAAAGCCTAAAGCCTAAACCCTCTAAACCCTAAAACCTACACCCTCTTAACCCTAAACCCTGAAACCCTCCAAAAGACCTTGATATGAAGGATCTGGCGGCGCCGATTGAGCATTATGTGTTGGAGCTTCAGGTGCTTCCCGGAGGAGCGTCCAAAACCCGGATGCCTCTGTGACTCTTGGATTCTATATACCTATGGGTTTAGGGTTTAGGGTTTAGGATTCTATAGGTATAGGCCTTGAGCTATAGATATAGGGGTTATAGGGGTTATATTGGGATAATGGACAAGAAAATGGAAACTACTATCGTATATAGGGGTTATATAGGTATAGGCCTTGAGCTATACATATAGGGGTTATAGGGGTTATATTGGGATAATGGAAAAGAAAATGAAAACTACTATAGTATATAGGGGTTATACTGGAAAAGAAAATGGAAACTACTGTAGTATGTAGGGGTTATATTGGGATAATGGAAAAGAAAATGGAAACTACTGTAGTATATAGGGGTTATACTGGGATAATGGAAAAGAAAATGGAAACTACTGTAGTATATAGGGGTCATATTGGGATAATGGACAAGAAAATGGAAACTACTGTAGTATATAGGGGTTATACTGGGATAATGGAAAAGAAAATGGAAACTACTGTAGTATATAGGGGTTATATTGGGATAATGGCAAAAATGGAAACTACTATAGCATATAGGGGTTACATTGGGATAATGGAAAAGAACATGGAAACTACTGTAGTATATAGGGGTTATATTGGGATAATGGAAAAGAAAATGGAAACTACTGTAGTATATAGGGGTTATACTGGGATACTGAAAAAGAAAATGGAAACTACCATAGTATGTAGGGGTTATATTGGGATAAGGGAAAAGAAAATGGAAACTACTGTTTAGGGTTAGGGTTTAGGATATAAAGTCCGCTTTAAGTAGATAGAATATGGGGTATATGGGGATCTTATTATAATGTGCCCAAAGCCATATTCTATCTACTTAAGGGGCACTATAGGCCTTGAGGATTATGTAATAGTTACCCAAGATAAGGGCATTTAAATATAGACCCCCAATATACTGTAATCCTTATTATGGGATTCCAAAAAAAGGGTGCCCTCATTCTGGGAAACCCCCATACATACCCTAAACCCTAAACCTTTGGGACTATCATAATAAGATCCCCATATACCCCATATTCTATCTACTTAAGGGGGACTATAAAATCTGTAGGAATGCTTCTGAGGAACTTGAAGTTGTCGACAGTCCCTACGTTCCAACGTCTTCCTCCTCCCGCCTAGAATGACCCGGAGACCTGGGTTTAGGGTTAGGGTTTAGGGTTGAATGATCCTGTGGAAAGGGCAGGGGTCGTTGAAGTGAGACCTGTGCACTGCCATGCGAGGTTGGATAAGACCCCTCGGTACACCCCAATCTATAAGCCCTAAATGCAAGACCCCAAACCCCCAAACCCCCAAACCCTAGCCTGCCTTCAAAAGCAGACAGGTTCTCCATTTACTAGATCTTCAACAGGAAGGGGGGTTGCTTGCAAGGGCAGTAGATACTACTATCTGGGAATGAAGGCACCATCCTAGTAACTATGCACCCTAGGAATCTCTGCATATTCGGGATCTTCAGCGGCGCAAGCTTTCCTAATCCACCAGAAGGAATCGTACGCAGCCTTGAGGAGTAAACGGGAGGATTCACTAAACCCTAGGGTTTAGGGTTTAGGGCTTAGGGCATTAAGGATTTCCGGTACTCACACCCCTTGAACTACAAGGACCGTGAAATCCATTCGAAGGCCAGTGCTTTCAAGTGTTGCTGCATGGTCGGATCGTCATACTCATCGGGGCACTCAACACTCCCCTCAAAACCATCCATTGACCTCCAAGGAATCATCCCACTTCAAGGACCGCACAAAACAAATTCAAAATTCCACATAGAATGGAAAAGCAGGCCAGCTGTGGACACTGCTGGGCACATAACTTAATCAAGGCAATGTACGCTTCAAACCGTTGCAATTGCTTTAGGAGCTTGTTGCTGAACGGCCTTGTTGTCTTCTTGCTGCCCAATGCGCTGTGCCTGGGCATCTAAAATCTAGGGTCAGCATTCAGCTCGGTATGGTTTAATGCTTCGGGTCAACTTCAGCTTAAGGTACCTTGATGCGAATGAAGATGGCCGTGAAACCAATTGCAGCTGCGGTGGATGCACAGTACGTATGACCAGCATTGCTGCAACGATTATCATTCTCATGCGTACTGTTGCTTTTTGCACGGCTATTGTCATTACCTTTGTTATTTGTACTCCTATCGGCCAGTGCTGTCCAATCTGTTTGGAACTTAGGCAGAGATGCTGCGCCCGAAGTAGTGATAGAAAATACAGACAATTATGATGACGATGTTCTGCCCCAGGGTCCAAGTACTCAGATCATGGTGTTTGGGACCTAGTTAACTGACTACTTGGACCCTTTGGGTGAGAGACGATTTTAATGGAGAAAGCGACAAGCATGTTCCCAAGGAGGAGCACGTCACAATGCTAGGGGTGTTAGCGCAATAGTAAGGTGTAATTACAGACAATGAAGGACAACACTGCATTAGTCAAGATGCACGGTAACGGTAATAATAGTAATACTTGTCATAATAACAAAATTGGAAATAATAGTAATGGAAGTAAAAATAGTAAGAATAAGAGCCTCGGCGACTTCGCAGATGGCATGGCTCCCGCAACCCAGCCAAGGGTCCGCCCATCAGCCACGAGGAGCTGTTGCTTCACAAAAAACGATTGGGGATGTACGTTCCCTAAACCCTAAACCCCTAAAGCCTGAACCCCTAAACCCTGTTCATGGCTTGCAGGGTAATTGTTCAGGAAGCCCCAACCCCAAACCCTTTGCTAAACAAGTGTTCCTGAGTGCAGGTTCCATCGGCTTTTCCGTGAGATTCTCCACCCTGCTAGGGGTCTAGTCTAGTAGTTTCCACTTTTCCATTATCCCTATATAACCCCAATATACTATGGTAGTTTCCATTTTCTTTTCCATGATCCCCTAAACCCGAAACCCTAAATTCCCAAAACCCTAAACCCTTAAACCCTAAACCCTTTAACCCTAAACCCTAAACCCTAAAACCCTCAACCCCAGCATCCCTGGGCAAGCCTGCTTGGCAATGCTGGTGGCAAGTCCGCCGAGATGTGGAGTGACCTTGGCCAACGCATGGCAGCTTAAAGGTTTTAGGGTTTAGGGTCTTACGTTTGGGTTTAGGGTTTGGGGTCTTTACGTTTGGGTTTAGGGTGTAGGGTTTAGGGTTTACACACACTAGAAGTCGCCTGTGGTGAAATTGTGGTATATGGAATCAATAGAGAATCACGTGGAAAAGAACTTGGAAAATGAAATGAAAGCTGGGATTATACAGGAGGAGACCTATTGAAGTCTAAAAAGCAGCATCACACTAGCGCTCATGGGTTTTTATTGGTCAACCAATAGTATAAACCCTAAACCCTTAAGCCCTTAAACCCTAAACCCTAAAACCCTTAAACCCTTAAACCCTTAACCCTAAGCACTTAAACCCTAAACCCCAGCATCACAGCCACACCTGGAGATCCTGTTTCCATGTGGAAAGGGTTTCACAGGGTTTAGGGTTTAGGGTTCAAGGGTTTAGGGTTTAAGGGTTTAGGGCCAGGGCCTGATATATTTTAGTACTAACACTGACAATATTCACGGAACTAGTCATGTCGTAGTGCGAATGGAGATATGTCTATGAATAAACGATTGATTTGATGTTGATGCATCAACAATACGTGGTTTGAGTTTCAAAGGCGAGCAAGGTATAGCTAAAAATGAATCTTTGCCTTCTACACTACAGTAGCGGTTCAGGGTTACTAGAGTCCTTACCATCACGAGACACCTCCAGCAAGCTACCCCCCAATACTTAACCCCTCACCCCTACTAGTATAGCTCGTCACTCCCGCAGCTCAAGTCACAGAACTGGCATTCACTCCCTACATGCACGGCCCTGCACTCTGAACTCTAAACCTTGCTTGGAGGTTCATGGGTACGCATGGCTAAGACCAACGTTAGGGGACTCATGAACATGTTCGCTCCACTTGAAACTACTTGCAAGGTCAGGGGAACTTAGGAGGTAGAGTAGCCGCCTTTTTCCTATGTAGCGTATTGCAGGGGCTGTTAAGTCCCCCTTCATGCTCCAAGATCCTTCGTGTGGTGACTATGTTCGCCAATAGTACAGTAGCTGCAGGAAGCTTTTCCATTCCTTCATTCCTAGCTATGTCACCCCTATCTACAAACCCCCAGCTACGATTTCATGCTCCATCTTCTTCTCCAGTTGATTCTCCACCATGAAGGGTAAGATCCCTAAACCCTAAATCCTAAAACTCTCAACCCTAAACCCAAAACACTAAGCCCACCCTAAAACTCTCAACCCAAATCCCAAAACCCCTAAGCCCAAGTCCAGTCAACCTATTAGCCATGCCAGGACCCCCTGCGGGTGCTCCCACACTCCAAGCCTTGGCGAGCTGTTGGGCCACAATGGCTTGTACCTCTGCTCAGAGGGTCATATGGGTGGTTGTCAAAATTAAGGTCCCTTTATGGATCCCTATTATAATACGGCACCTAATATCTAGGGTACCCAAAAAGGAATCATAATTTTGACATCCACCCATATCTTAGGTATTGGGGTTTAGGGTTTACGGGTTTAGGATGTAGAAATTTACGGGTTTAGGATGTGGGGTTTAGGGGTTATAGAGTTTAGTATAGGTCCGGGCTTAGGGATTAGAATTTAGGGAAGAATCATGGTTTAGGGTTTGGCATACAGCTTTTAGGGATTTTTAGGGTCAGGGCGTAGGGGGATTCCGGGATTCAGGGCAGGCCGTAGGGAATTTAGGGCCTAGGGCTTGGGGCCTGTAAGGTTTCGGTTTCAAGGCCTAGGGCTTACGGTTTCTGCCTGGGTTACCTGATGTGGAGAACCAGAACTTAGTTTAGTTCCCGGAAAAGGGCCCTAAACCCTAAACCCTGAACCCTAAAACCCTAAACCGCGTATAATGATAGCAGACAGATTTTGGACCTTCAGGTATGCTTCAAGTTGGAGACTTGGGCAGCCGCGCAGGTGTCTGCTTACCAGTTCAACAGGAGGGGTTTAGGATTAAGGGTTTATAAACCCTAAACCCTAAACCTTAAAACCCTAAATCCTTAATTAACCCTAAACCCCATACCCAAGGCCCAAATCCCGAGTGGTATAGGGTTTAGGATGAAATGGATTCTTTTGCAGCTGCGTAGGGGTTCACAGGCCTCGAAGCACTTGAAGAAATATTTAACACCCGTTACAAAGGAAAACTCTCCACTGCCCGCATAGTAAATGCAGTAGCTTTCTTGCTGTTTCAACCTGTTTCACTCAACTACTGGGGGCGTTACTAAGTCTATCTGCCTTAGCCCTAAGCCTAACACCCAAACCCTAAAAGCCTACACCCTAAGCCGTAAGCACTGAAACGTCAAACTCTGAAATCTTGAACCATACACCATAATAACTAAACCCCAAAACCTAAACCTAAATCCCCACGTCCTAAACCCTAGACTTTAACTTTCTACACCCTAAGCCCTAAAGCCCACATGACCCCAGTATAGTAGTTTCAATTTCTTTTCCCTTATCCCTATATAACCCCGTATGTATTATAGTAGTTTCCATTTTCTTTTCCATTATCCTTACCCTATGTAACCCAAAACTTACTCGGACTGGCGCCTGATGGTCAAAGAGATTGTCAAAGACGCCGTCGGTGGCCGCAACGACCTCAGGAAACTTAGGCTTAAGAGTTTAGGGTTTAGGTGGTCCCCCAAGGAGTCCGAAATAGCCCAATGTAGGCAATATTTGCCAAATGAGCTAAAATCTAAACTCCTAGTATCCCCCTGAATAACCCCTATAATCTTCCCCGATGGAATCCCATATATAGCCCCTGTTAATGAGTTAAGAGTACAGCTCAAATGTGGGCACCCAGTATAGGCTGGAAGACCAAGGGTTCGTAGGTTCTAGGGTTGACGGGCTATGTTTGGGACCCTAAACCCTAAACCCTAAACCTCAAACCCTAACCCTAAACCTTGTGGCATGTAGTCAGCCTTAATTAGGGTACGGAGCAGAGGTTGACATGAACTATAGTCAAATAGCAAACCTTCCTAAAAATCCCCAGTAACCCCATAGCAGTTGAAGATGCTGTATAGGGCTTAGGGTTCAAGGTCTACCTAAACCCCAAAAAGTATGTGAAATCATAGCCCTACACCCAGAATAATAGCCATAAAGGCCCATGATTTTACATACTTTTGGGCTCCAGGTAGTGCTCAGACCATCCTTCGAAGTCGTCCACCACTCCGGTCTGTAAAAAAAACTTGTTATCTCTACATAACCCAGAGGGTCCAAGTACCCAATAATTAGGTCCCTTTTTCATTGAAGGGGCTATATAGGGTTTAGGGTTTAGGGTTTTAAGGGCCCATGTACCCAATAGTTAGGTACTTGGGATTTGGGTAATAGTAATTATAGTATAGGTTTTGGGTAGGTATATGAATATTGGGTACTTGGACCCTTAGGGTAAGCTCGCCTCTGAGAAACGCCGACATGACTACTACAGGACTGCACAGCCCAGGGTTCACAGTCCAAACGCCAAATCAACATACTCTTCTCCGGAATCTGATCCAGGACCTAACTCAGAATCTAGAATCTCTAGCGCAAGAACCCCGAGTATTCAAGTCCCGAGTATTTGAACCCAGTCACGGTAGGTTTTTGAGCCTCCATTCTGGGGCAGGGGCGATATCTCCAAACCGAACTCGAACGCGGATGAAGTCGGGAGCCTCCAGGTGGAAAAGCTTAGACGAGAATTTACGCTTGATACTCGGGGTCCTAAGTCCCTTTAAAGGAAATCTATTCGATATAGGGACCTAGATAGGGATATAAAGGATTTAGGGTACCTGGACCCCAAAAGTAGGTTAAAAGCCTCCAACGCCTAAAAAAGTCCAAAATACAGGCATTCTACCTGCTTTCGGGGGCCGGGTAGGGATTAGAAGTTCAGGGTTGATGTTGACAATCCCACATGACCCTTCATGCAAGACTATTCGCATCATCAGAACCACGCCTCCCTGTTCTCTCTGGAGGTTTAGATTGACTATGTAGGGAATTATGTAGGGAATGCTATAGGGAATACTATAGGGTTTAGGGTTTTGGGCCCTGAAGGCTTGAAATGGTACCGACTTTGGGGGAATTTGAAACTTGGAGGTCTAGAGTTTCAATCCATCATTTTAGCAAGGGTTCTACTTGTTCCCTGGCGATCATCTGGCAGAGCTTTCATCGCCCAGGCATGGCCTGAAGGTTTCAAGTACCTACGTGTTTGGTCTGCAGGTACAAAAGCCATTCAGCACTAGGAGCACAAGGGGGCAAGTACTTGCTCAAGGCCGATCCCAGCAAGTAACCTAGTCGGAGCAACTGCCTCTGGCAGACCACACTTCTCGAATATAGGACCCTACGGGTCCAAGGACCCAAATAATAGCGCTTCAGGGCCCAAATCCTATACTATTAATGGTATTTGGGCCCTGAAGCCCTATTATTTGGGTCCTTGGACCCTTAGGGGGACCTCAAGGACCAAAGAATCCTCCCTTCCCCTAAATGCTATTACCTGGACCCCAAAAGTATGTAAAATCATGGCCTTTATGGCTATTATTATGGGTGTAGGGCGATTATTTTACATACTTTTGGGGTTTAGGTACTTCATTCTCTACTCACTACCAATAAGTAGCGAGTACAAAAAACTGCTCGTGCATCTGCCCTGTCGCGACATGTCGCGAAGGAGCCTCAACCGGCGCATTGCCGCTACCCAGCTGGTAGGGACAGTTGAAGTAGTGGGTTTGGTCGCTGGACCTGGCTTCAATGGTTTTGGGTTTTGGGGGTTTAGGGACCTGGCTTCATGTTGTACAATATAATAGGGTATATACTGGGGTTATATAGAGCTTATGTGGGGAATTCGAAAGGACATGGAAACTACTAGGGCCACAGCATGCCACAGCCCATGTTTTTGCAAGAGTGGTAGTTGCTAAATGAGGGCTTCGCTGCCTATTAGCTAATTACTATATACACCGGTAGCTTAACTTAAGTTTCTTAACCGCACCCCAGATTAAGCTCTTCCGCTGACCAAAAGAATGCTCCCCAGACCAGTGCGCAACATGGGTCATGGTCCAACTACATTACATATGAGCTATGGTCTAGAGTGCTAGTATCCCACTTCGTAACCCCTATAACACTCCCCATATATGATTTACCCCCTATATAGCCCCCTGTAAGGAGTTTAGACTATGACTCAAATAGGGCTTAGGGTCATGTTGAGGGTTCAGGGGTGCGCAGTATGGATTGCAAAGGGTTTGGGAGTGTTGGATCGGTTTGGGGCTGCAGGGGGTTCAGGGTTTAAGGGGGAGGGAGGGAGGTGCTGAAGAGTTTTTGCATCCATCGGTGCAGCAAACGATCCAACGCCCCTAGAGTTCTGCAGGCACCCAGCCCTAAGGGTCCTTGGATCCCTAGAGGAAGATAGCGGCCCTTGCTAGGGTCCTCATGATAAGTACTACCTAAACCCCAAAAGTATGCAAAATAGTAGCCCTACACCCATACTAATAGCCATAAAGGCCATTATGTTACATACTTTTGGGGTCCAGGTACAGTCATGTTTGTTGCGCTCCCCGAGCTTTGCAGCTACCAAATATGTCGCAATAGCGCCTCGTCCCAAGAACCCTCAAAAAAGCTGCTGAAGCTGACCACCACCTAACCTCCGCACAGCTGATGTTTTGCATGTTCAGGACCAATCCTGGCTTGCCTAAGCTCACTGCTGATAGGCAGGGAATGCTGGCAACCTTGCAGTACCTTCTTCTTATGGCGACTGTAGCAATCATCCAGTCCAGGGGTTTACCATGCCACAAGAGAGCGTGGTGATTACATCTTATCTTTTCTGCCAACGGACGTCGCAACCCTGGACACCCTCCCTCTGGAAACAAAACCAAATCCTAAAAGCCGTCATGCTCAAACCCTTAAACCTTAAGGCCCTAATCCTGAACTCCAACCCCAAACCCTACGCTAAGGTTCCAAGTGCTCGAAAACATATAATACTTGCTCCAAATGTCTACAGCAATTTCAACTACCCAAAGCCCAACAACTTATTCTTGGGCCCTTGGATCCTCACGGCTCAACCTAAACTCCATCAACCGAAACGGCCTGAAGACGACCCGGGGAAACAGCAACGGCTGATCCGACCCAGGAGGGGTCCGAAGCGCTGGCCGTAACAGCATGGCACCTGACATTATGACATTTTTCAACCTTGCTAGGGTGTGAGGATTTACCTACTTTTGAGGTCTAGGTAGGGGTTCAGGGCTGACAGTCTATGGGGTAGGATTTGGGGTTTGGGGCTGAGGGCTTGAGGTTTAGTGTTCGGGGATTACAGTGAAGGGTCTAAACGTTAGCGTGTTGGATCGTTGAGGGGGTCGGCTAAAGCGCTCTGACAAGATAAGCACAGGAGTAGCGCTGACCAGCGGGCTCACTGAGTATCGCATGCGAAAAAAAAGATAACCACGTCGCCACAACATCAAACGCAGAGGGAAATGGGATACTGGCAGTGATGCATAATTACACTCCGCATCTGTCCGTATTCTGTGTAATTTTGTCTCAAAAACTGGGGACCTTGATCCGGGGTCTATGTTTTTGCAGTGAGTATATACATACCGTTCTGTGGTATAAAGGAGATTGATAGATACGATATCCTTGAACACCAACAAAATACATGTACTTATGCGTAGTTGGGAGTGGGAGAATGCATCCCACTGCCAGTCCTCATATAATCCCCATCTACTGTTGATGGAGAAGTGCACCACCCAAAGTCCCGTGAGCAAAGTCAGGATGCTGGTGGCAGAAGCTTCCAAGAATGATCCCAAAACCGGTTCCCCCAGTACTGAAACCCTAAGCCGAAGCCCCCAAGTCCCATCCCTAAACCCTACTCCCTACGCCCGCAACCCTGCACAATGTAACTTTTGGGGGTGGCCTGAATCGCCCAAGTTCAAGATGTCCATCGTGGATCCATTGAGCTGCCCCAACAAAGCCTCCGAGTGCTTTTGGCCGTAAAAATATTTCGAGGTTTTTTTGGGACTCGTGGCCCGTTCCCAATATTATACATGATGAGTTCACAAGTTTCGGGTACAATCCTGTGTGGCCCTTAGCAGTCAAGCTAGGAACACTTGTTGGGAGCGCGATTCTTGCTCCATGTTGGCATACAAATAAAAGTTATGAAGGTTTAGTACGATCGATATTGTACATCGTGTCCAACATTGCCCCAAATTCCGGGAATCCCATGTGCAAGCTAAGCTCTTCAGGAGGTATTGCCGGTATTGCTGCTTCGCTTCTTAAGGAGATCTACTCGGCCTAGCCTCTCAGGGACCCAGTTCTAATGACCATCAAATCTTCAAAGACTGCGTCTCCCAAATGAGAGTTTCCCCAACAATTATGCAGATAATCCTTCAGGGAGACGCCTACAATGGCGGACGCCTAAGAAGCAGGATTTTGGCTACTCCAGCCCCTGTTGCAAGGCCTCTATGAGAGTCATATGATTGTTAAGCGGCCCTTCTTTGGCGGGGTTTGGGATATT
The DNA here is from genome assembly GCA_905231905.1 of Symbiodinium pilosum. Taxonomy (NCBI): domain Eukaryota; class Dinophyceae; order Suessiales; family Symbiodiniaceae; genus Symbiodinium; species Symbiodinium pilosum. The sequence goes on along the minus strand of CAJNIZ010046205.1, from coordinate 58,333 downwards.
CCTGGCACTCCCTACATCACATGTCCGCTGGGGTCTCCAAAAGCACTTCTGTTTCCAGAACCCACAGATCGCCAGGGGCTCGAACTGGAAAGCAAATCTGTATCGGCATGTCTGCTTTTTTTCATCTCACGTGTGTACTCGTTTCTAGGGACCAAGAACACATGTATAATCCCGTCCTATATCCCTGTATTCCCTAGGGTATCCGATCTTGAGAAACTCGCAAATCTTCCGAGAATGTACAGACTCACTTCCAGCTGCAGGAACAAGAGCAGCAGCAACAGTTCTGCTGGTGCACGGTGGTAGGCCGCGTTTGCTGACTGGTACCTGCTGTTCCTGCTACGAATGCACCCCACACCTTTTTCTGATAGTCCTACGCATCTGGCGGTTGCTACGTTTATTGCTTGTGTTGCATTCCTGCCCCTAAGGGTTCAAGTACCCAAGTATTGGGGTTAAAGCTATCCAAACCATTCGGACTACAGAGTTTGGGACCAGAAGCCTATTATTTGGATCCTCAGGGCATTGTCGTATGGGTCCTCATAAACGGCCTTCCATCGGTAACGCGGGCCTGTAGAGCCTGGGTGCCTGTATTATACACAGGGAGGCCCAACGAGGCTCCTAAATGCTTGCTTTGCTAGATAAGGATCTAGTCTGGGCATGTCTGAGGTAAATCCTCTTATCCGTGCAATTCTTCCTGACATGATCCCTATACGACCCATGTCCCATTCCCAACTAAGTCCCTAAACCCAAGGCCCTGAACCCCAAATCCAGTATTTTCCATATCGCTTGCAAATTAACTGTCCATAAAATTCTCCCACTCCCAAGGGCGAGTCGCAAGGGAACAGACCTTCCCTCAGGCGCGGACAGTCGAGCCTCCCTCCAGCTTCTCTTGCAAGATTTGATGACTTGCCTTCAGCAAAGCCTCTTCAAGGACGCTGGGACTCAAACTACTAGAAGCCTCTTCAAGGACGCTGGGACTCAAACTACTAGTAATATAGTCCCCCTAAAGTAGATAGAATATGGAATTGACCTATATACGAAGAAGATCCCCATATAACCTATATTCTATCTACTTAAGGGTGACTTTAGGTTTTAATTGGAGGGTCAAGGGGACTGGGGACTTGGTAAGTAGCTTCATACTGGGGTGGGCCGGGATCATTTTTAAGGGGATGAAAAGTTACTTGCCTTCAGTAAAGTCCATTAGGAAGTTAGGTTGAGGGCCTCTTTCGTGATCAGGATGGTGTTGGGGTTTAGGATTTAGGGCTGGAGCTTGAGTGTTTAGAGCTTCTGCGGCTTGAGGAAAAAGGCACACGAGCGGCCTCCAAATTTTAGGGCGCCCAGAACCCTGAACGCTAACCCCCCAAGCCTCACAACCCTGCACAACAGAAGTGCATGCATGCTGTGGCTTAGTTCTTGCAACTGTCTGCCATGAGCACCTGACCTGACAGGAATCCAGCAACAACTCCCACAAAGAGTCGGGTTTAGGGTTTACGGGCTCAACTTTTAGCAACATCTGTTTTAAAAGTAGACCATGAAGCTCAACCCCCCGATTCATGATCTATCCCTGAAAGTAGGCCTCCCAAACCACCAGTGGCTGCCCGTAGAAAAGCGCTATATGGGCTATAATCTAAACTCGATCATCTAAACTCCGAGTATCCCCCTTAATAAGCCCCAAAGTAGTCCCTATATAACCCCTAAATAAAACCCCCTTTGCGGAATTTAGACCCTAAACCCTACACCCTACATATTTAATCCCCTATATATAGCCCCCTTCAAGAAGTTTAGACTATGGTTCATATAACCCTCATATACATAACCCGTATATAACCCCCTATAACCCTTATAGAACCCTAAACCCTATGTATAAAGCCCCTATAAAAATGTGCTTCAGGACCCTGGCCTCTTGCAGGTCAGTCTCCTCCGTCGAGCTGATGCCCTGCACCAACGCATGTGCGCGTTTCAGGACATCTTGCGCTTCGTGGTCCAGGAGGCTCAAAGAGAGCTATGATCTGATGGCAGGGATATACGTGGACTCCAAAAGTAGGTGGAAGAATAGCCTGTTGGGCTGTTATTCATTAGCGGCTAGCGTTTGTAGGCTACCATTTTTATCTACTTTTTGGGGTCCAGGTATGCGGCTTAGGATTTAGGGGATGGGGATAATTTAGTTGTCGCTCCCAGCCGGCAACGGCGTTACGGTTGATACGACAATTCCTGCATGACCTGAGTATACTATGACGCCATAATCTTCGGGGTAGAAGGTACTTGGGGTCACGCAGTCCACCCTGCAAATCCCCATACAATCCCAGCTTCCATCTCATTTTCCACGCCGATTCTCCATCATTAAGGATAATCTCTCTAAACTCTATCCCGGAACCCTAAGCCCGAAAACATAATTTTCACTTTCTTTTCCAGTATCTCTATATGATCCCAATATACTAGTCAACATGACATGAACTGATGTCCAGTATCCACAGTACCCATGACTGGCAGGACAGTCTGGCCCAGGGCTTCCTATCAACCTCCAAGTCTACGTATATGGGCAGTTCCCAAAATTAAGGTCCCGTTTTGGTACTTATAAATATCAGGTGCCGTGATATAACCTCTAACCAAAACGGGCCCATAATTTTGAGAATAACACATATGATAGGTCGTGAGAGATCGTCAAAAAAAGGTTTAGGGCTCAGGAATCTAAACCTTAAGGGCCGAAATAAACTGGGAATCCAGAAAAACAGAAAACTGACAATCTGCTTCTATAGCACCTATTTGGATTTACCCTGCAGCAAAACAAGTTCAAAATTCGACAAATACTGCCGACTCGGAGGGTCACGAGGGCTTAGTAAGCATAATAACTGGGGGGAATATATAGGGGCTGTAGTCTAAACTCCTAGTATCCCCCTAAATACCCTCCAATATACTCCTCTATATCAACCCCCACATAAACCCCCCTTTAAGGAGTTCAGACTATAGCTCATATGGGTTATAACTATACTTACTAAGTCCTCCCGACCCTCCAGGCATAGGCGGCCCCAGCACCTGTGGTTCCCTCCCTGATGGACAGCTGGCTTTATAACGGTCTAGTGTTTACCCTAGTTTTAGGGTTTTAGGGTTGAGGATTTAGGGTTTGGGATTTAAGGTCCATGGACCCAGATAATGGGGTTTTAGGGCCCAAATACTATGATAATGGGGTTTTTAGGGCCCAAATACTATGATATTAAGAGTTGTTGGACCCTGAAACCCTATTATTTGGGTCCTTGGACCCTTATAGGGTTAGGGAAGGACCCAGCCTCAAGACAGAGTCGGAGAAGGCGACGTGCAAACAGCCCCGGGTCGACACCTCGTCGCAGAATGCGCAAGGCTGAAATATTGGAGCGCAGGCCCTGCATCCTTACCTGGAGGGTCAGGGGGCCTTGGTAAGTAGGAATTAGGTTTGCTATATGGGTTATAGGGGTTATTAGCCTACTTACTAAGTCCCCCTGACCCTCCAAGTACTAGAGCGAAGTGAATACGATTTATGGACCTTAAGGGTCAAAGGGGATATCCCTCATAGAACGAATGCCGTTGGGTTTTTCTCTACACTTAAGACGACCGCGGCTAACTTGCGGATGCTTGTGCGCAAGCCCTACAATCCTCACATTCGAGCTTCCCAAAAAAAAGACGTCTGTTAGGGTGTCCCTAGCATGTAGACTACTGTATTTGGGATGGAAAAAAATGGCCCGGGTTTTATCACTAACATGCAGCTACACAGTTCCTTCCTCGGTAGTGGTTACTAAAGAGAACTTCCATGAATGACCCCTACATGAACCGCGATAAGGGCCACCAAAATCACATGTTTTCTCCTGAAATCTTCCAGTCCCCAAGGCTAACCCCTCCCCAAGTTGTCTGAAGCCCTAATTGATAGTGCCGAGCTTAGGCACATAGCCATGAGCCACCGCACATGAATGTTGTAGAACAAAGGGTGCCCCCCCATCGCATGAACTCCAAATGACTCTTGGGTCTATATTTACCTTGTACCTAGCATGCTTTGAGGTCTATTTGAGATGCCCTATAAAAATAGCTGTACAAGGAGTCTGGGGCCACAACAGTTGGTGATGTTTCAGGCTTCTACATTAATTGCAACGATGAACCCTTTCACAGTAATCGTGATATGCGACTATCACCAGTGGGGTAGTGATAGTTGCTTGGCATTCCTGGTCAATAATAGCGATACGAGAAACGCATATCTAATGCCGAGTGAGGATACCACCTACTTCTGATGCTCACCATGATGAGGTTAGCAGCTAGTCGGCTAGCACAAATAGTTCTGTTGAAGCTCATGCAGTTGTGAAGGCATCAAAGCTTCAATTGCAGGTATGAAAACAACAACTTCCTAGTTCTCCGAGGAAGCTTCTACAAAACCGTCGGGGACAATGAAGAATCAAATGGAAAAAACATGGAAAGTGACACGGATACTAGGCTTAGGGTAATGTAGGGCTTAATCACCTCGCCCTGATACTGGAGCCCCCTCGCCCGCAACTATGTAGTACCACTATAGAATCTGGGGCAATCTAGGTATTGTTAGGGGGATAGGGGGAGGATTACATGTCTTCCAGTTCCTGCCAGCCTCTTTCTCGTCCTGCGCCTATCTATAGTCCCCCTTAAGTAGATAGAATATGGGGTATACGGGGATCTTATTATAATATACCAAAGCCATATTATCTACTAAAGGGGGAGTAAAATTGTGCCAGGGGGTACAAGAGCATCAACAGTTCTAAAACATGATCGAGTGTATGCGCTAAGATTCGAGTTCCCTGGCATCCGTTAGCATAGTCGTGGCAAGATCTGATTTTACCATCAACTCTAGAAAATGAAGGCTTCCATCCCCAACAACCACAATCTGAGAGAGCGCATAAAACTCCCAAAAGAAAGGCAAGCAAAGAAATCCTAGAATGCCCGCTCACCTGCCGATCGGTATATTTCAAAACACTGCGGCAATCTAAAATAGCAGTTATAGTATCAGACTAAGGGAGAATACCTGCTTACTACACAGGAATACGGCTCGCACTGCTTAGCCAAGAAAGGAAAGACTTCATGTGCCCGAGTTGTATACCCCAACCCTCCACATCCCATACTAATAAGAGGGGGTTCTCCGAAATAGAGGTTGTCGCATTTTTGGGCCTACGTTGGGGTCCCCTTGATTTCGGGAATTTACTATAAAAACCTTCTAAATCCTTCCTTCCTTGAGCCCTAAGCCCCCACACCTCGGACTATCAACCCTGAACCCTGAATGACAAAGCCGAACCCTTCCTTCAACTTTCACGCCACAAATAAAAAATCTTTGAGGGGTCCCTCTTCTGGGACAGGATGTAGCTTAATGTATATACTCTATACATACCCCTGAGGGCCCGTTTATAATGCACCAAGACAAATGCCAAAAACGGGCGAGTGCCCACAGGAATCCCTTAAACCTTGACGTTCTGAACCCTGAAACCCACATAACCCCCTGACACCCCCCCCCTAAACCCTAAACCCTAAACCCTAAACCCTAGACCTTGAAGCCTTCATCTTTCTGAGTTTCCCCGCCGCTATCCGCCCATCCTCCGACGCCGTCCGCTACTCCAAAAGAGCGGCTGGCTGGACAGGCCTGGGGTTTAGGGTTTAGGGTTAAGGAATACAAGCCGCAAGGTAGAGGATGTTTTCTCAGACCTGTAGAGATTTAGGGTTAAGGGTATAGGTACCTGCAAACAGAAATGCCATTTGCGGTTTGGGATTTGGGGTATTGCTTAGATAATGGAAAAGCTACTGGAGCAGAACATGGAAAGTGAGATGGACACTTGGATAGTCTAGAGTGAATCATAGGGATGCTTATACCAATATGGAGTATGCCGACATCAATGTCCGATCGCAAAGCAGAGAAAAAGTCGCAGAAAACCTGCAATTATTTGACTTTGGGTTCGCAAAATAACGGGCCCCAATGGAAAAAAACAAAAACGATGATCCTGATTAATTATGAGGACCCCTAAACGGGATTCCGAATTTTGCGAAACCTCCATCTCGAACCCTCCCGAATATGGGGCGTGAGATTTGAGCGAGCGCAGCTCATCTCAACAACAAGGACGGCGCGCAAAAACACGTAGCAGTCCTTCAATATTCTACTGCTTGTTGAATGCCACTGAACCCAGACAGAGGTACATGGACTCCGCAGCCCTTGATAATCCTTATACAATATCCCCAAGTTGTATTCCACAAGCTTTCAGAGACTCGTGCGAAGTAGCCGTCCTCTCCTCCTTTTTGCACCTGGCCACAAAAAGGGCCAAAGGGATCCGAGTGTTCGAAGGAGATACTGTTGCTGGAGGAAACCCTGCACCACATGAAGCCCCTACATCTCGGAAATTGCTGTCAATCATTGGCCCAAAGTGGTGCAAGATTTCCTCCATCAACAACATGTAGAGGAATCCTCTTGCACCACTTTGCCACGGAGCATGGAGCTTTGGGATTGAGAACTGAGGATTGCTGACCAAGAGATTGGGACGCTTCATACTCAGCTTCTGCATCTCTGCCACCATGAACTGGGCCTAGAATTGGAAAGAGCTAGCAAGAGACACGGGCAGCATTCCAACTGATTACGAGTGGCACTCATGGTCGGACCCAGGTCAAATAGAAAAGCAGTTGATACTCGGGAAGAACAATTCAGTTAGGAGTCATGGTATGGAACACTTCCTCAACATGTATATATATGTATATATACATCGGTATAGTGTGTTTAAGGGCTTTGCGTGGGCCTTCGGTGCAGACTAGAACACGGACGTTATTATGGTTTGGGCATGGATGCTCTGTGAACCGAATGCAATTGGAACACGGACGTTATTATGGTTTGGGCATGGATGCTGTGGGAATCGCACGCAATTAGAACACGGACGTTATTCTGGTTTGGGCATGGATGCCGTTGGCATGGTTACGTAAGCATGTAGTAGGTCTAGGCGGCCTGAAAAAGCCAGGGCTCTTAAACGCACTATGCCCATCTTATATACATATACACGTATACATATACAGTTATCTACCTATTGCGTAACAGCATATTCTGGTGAAGACTTCACGGGTATAGTATTGGCAACCGCAGCTTAGCATGACATCAAGGAGGATGCGCCAAGTCAGGGTTTAGGCTTAAGGGGCTTCACAGTAAGGAAGAACAGCAACCAGCATCCAGAATTGCTTAAAGGCGCTTGGGTACTTCTACGAAGCAAGTATCCTAATTCGGGCTACTTTTGTATGCTGCGCTCCTGTCAGACTATGTAGCTGTAGGGGAGGGGGATGTTTACGGCTCAATGTGGTCCACCCTGGTGGCCATTTTTAACAAGGAGCCACACAACGTGGGATATCACGCCCCGGAACTTTGGAAGCTAGGGCGTCACATGTCAAACTCCACATTCTGTTCAGTCCCCAAACCCTATAGCTCCTAAATCCTAACCCCGGATTCCTCATCCTCATCCCAGAGCGTCCCCTGGCCCTAATAAGCCCTGCGCGCCCCTCAAAGCGGTTAGCACTTGGGGACCCCAGGGGGTATAAGGAAACCATGGGGGGTCCCTGTTGGGGAGCATCCCTGGTAACCTCTTACCCCCTGGACCCTAACCCCTCAATCCCTAAATCCTAAACCCTAACCCTGAAACCCTACACCCTAACTCCAAAACCCAAAACCCTACCCCCAAGACCCCTAAACCCTACCCTAAGAAGGCTCCTGGACCCTCATAATGGGATCCCAAACCTTAGTCCCCAAAGCCCAAACCTTCCCCCAGAAAGCCCCAAATAACCCTGAGAGCCTCAGGGTAGCCCCTAAACCCTTATTCTCAACTGCAACAGGCCTTCTCTGGATGTGGCAAGCATGCCGCTGCGAAGGCCAGACGAAGTCCGCTGTTGTTTCCTGGGGTTTTTGGGGTTCAGGGTTTGGGGTCTAGGGCTTAGAGTTTAGGGTTTAGGGCTTACGGTTCAGGGTTTATAGGGTTTAGGGTTTAGGGTTAGGGGTTTATAGGGTCTAGGGTTTGGGGCTTATCGTCTTTTTTTTTGGTGAGGGTGTACGGTTTAGGGTTTATAGGGTAAGGGTTCAGGGTTTAGGGCTAATAGGGTTCTGGGTTTACAGGGTTTCGGGTTCAGGGTTAATAGGGTTTAGGGTTTGGGATCCGCAAGATGTATATTGCATGCTCCATGGGGGTGTATTGGGATTATGTAGGGGTTATATAGAGGTTACGTCCGGGTCTTATAGGGGTTTCAAAGGTTCTCTTGCGGTACATATTGGCAAATCATTTAGAATCAAATGGAAAAAGAAATTACGGCTGGAATTATATAGTGGATTATACAGAGCTGAATTGAGGGCTTCAAAAATCGGGCCTCCTTTTTGGGAGTCCACATTCATTATCACATTGACAGGTGTTGAGGTTGATGTTGGAATCCTCTGTTCAAAGAAAATCCCATATGCAGCATCCGGAATGTGGATCTAGCAACATAAACAAAGCCGAAACACCACCTCAACTGACAAAGGGTCCGTGAAAGGGATACCACAAGGATTGTAGGCAATCATCCTGTGAAAGACTAGTGCAATATCTACGGCGATCATGCTTGCAGGGTCAGGGGGACTTAGTAAGTAGGTTAATAACCCCTATAACCCATTCAGTAACTCTAGTTAGCCTCATTATTAACCTACTTACTAAGTCCCCCTGACCCTCCAAGTAGTCAGAAGCAGAAGGGTCTATAGGCCGGTTTAAGGCTTAGGGCTTTACAGGCCATAACCTGGGTCTGACTTCCTTGCTTGCTTGCCTGCCCAGGCATGCTGTTCCATACGCTCACTGGGACCAAGGTACTTGCATTTGAGGTACTTGGACCATTAGGTAGTCCAAGCAATTTTGCCGACATAATACCACCGAGTCCGAGGAGTAGATAGACCCTGTGTCCCATTCTTGGGGTTGCTGTTTGGGGTTTAGAGGTTAGGGAAATCAAGTTGTCATATTGGGCAAACCAGGCTGTTTACTTTTTATTCAACTTATCCTCCGACCAAACATGTGCCCCAGACTCGGATACAAAGCAGCAAGAGTCAGGAATAGTTTATATCCCATTATGGTTTGCGTAACTTCTGTGGTTGCAAAGGCTACGACTATACAATTGCTGGTACGCTGAACGCATTTCATTGCACTCGACCGTTTTACACCCTCCCCCCAGACCAGCACGGAAGCCCCCAAAGGCCCCTGTAAAGGACAGCAGTCTTCATCACAGAACTTCGTGCCGGGTTCCGTGTCAGATTGGGGTAGTGTATTCCGGCCATCCCAACATAACTTCTTCCTTCTGCCTTTTTTTTTGCCAGGGGCCTCCATACTATCAGGATAATATCTTAGTTAAACATACGCCGTGTGGTCCTACATGCCCGTAGACCCATGTTTGCATGACCGATGCCGCCTCGATCCACTGTTATGAAGTCAGAGAAGTTCTTCTTCTCCTGTTCCAGGGAGCGCTCCGGGCTTACACTTGTGTAGGCCCGTGAGCTCTTCATCCATGACAATATGATACTCCTGTACGCCAAGAGGACAGAACACCTACTGACTGGGATGAAGGCTCCCCCTGCTGTGGGGGCCTGAATGCTTCAAATGGGGTTTGGGGGTATCCCTGCACCGTGACTACATCAGGAGGATAAAGGGATGATGCTCTCAACTGTTTAGGCCGATACAGTCTCTTACAAGGTCTGCACTCTGAATCTTAACACCTATACCTTAAACCTGAATCCAATAGCACGTCCTACTCCCCAGACGCTCAGCCTTACGCCTTTGGCCAACAAGTCCAACGCAACCCATCCAACCTGCTACTTGGCGGGTCAGGGGGACTTAGTAAGTGGGTTAACAATGGGGATAATTAGGGTTACTATTAAGCTTTTAGGTGTTATTAACCTACTTACTAAGTCCCCCTGGCCCTCCAAGTATTGATCAGAGGGAGCCAAAGATGAGATAAAGGAAGGTGGGGTATAGAAAACAATCCCCAACATACTGGAGTCTACAATAGGGATCCTTTAGCCCACTCACCTTCATCCCACCTTTGGAGCCCCCTTAAACAACAACATCTAGGACCCTTAACTTGTCCCACCTTCGTGTGGGATGAATTTTCGGGCTTAGGCTATTGAAGGCTTGGTGCCATGAACATCGCTCTCGTGACCCATCTCTTCATTCACCGAAACGCAACTAAAGCCTGCTGTCTAGACCCCAAACTTGCAAGCCCTAAAGGTTAGAGGCTAAGGGTTTAGGGTTAACCCTCAGGCGTCTTTCCGACCCTAGGGGTCCCTACAAGAAGTATTTTCGTATATTGGAGTCCAGAGCCGAAGCCCTAAACTCCAAACCCCAAACCAAACCTAGGCCCTGGATTCCCTCTCTTGTTCGGGTATCTGCGCTACATTTTGATGGAGATACATCCCGAAAAAGGTAGGACATCTACACCCTAACCCCTGGGACCTAAGGCAGCTAGCCTCAGGAAAGGCCCCTCGAAATCCTCGGCAGTTTCAGCATCAACCAGCATTCTGCCCACGTCTAGGACTTGAGGAGTATGGGGTAGGGGATTTGGGTATCTTGATTTCGGGCTTAACCATTGGGGCTTAGGTTTCGGGTTTAGGGATCTAGGCTGTTTGGGATTACTTCTGAGGCGTCCGTTAAACCCTATAAACCTGAAACCCTATAAAGCCCAAACCCTAAATAAAGGCTCATCAGGCCGCACCTGCCTACTGCTTCCAGATACAACCCTCAAGGCCCAACGCCCTTCAGGGTTTAGGGTTCAGGGTTTAGCGTTGAGGTACCTGGACACGGGGTAACGCCAAAGGGTCCATGTACAAGCCTTGAACCCTATCGGGTTTAGGGTTTGAGGTTTAGGGTTTATGGCTTTTTGGAGGCGCATGGGACTTAGTAACTACTTATATACCTGGGCTTATAACCCTACCTATAATTCCCGTAATTGGGCGTATAGGGTTTGCCCCAACCAGAAGTAAGGTTATAATCCCAGTTTTAAGTAGTAACTAAGCCCCGTGGGCCGCCAACTATACAGGGGTCTCCCAAAATTGGGGGCATGTTCTTAGAGTTACCATTTTAAGGGTTATAATACTTGGTGTATGCTGGGTCCCCTATTTGGGGAAAGAACCAAATACGTAGGCACCAAAGTAAGTGTACGGGAACCCCTTGGGACCGTAAGTATCTTCTGTATCCCGACATGGACCCTTTGGGAACAGAACTTCTCTGGGGTCGGGGCCTTGCGAACGGCGCAATCGGAGAAGTGCCCGCCTGCTTGATAGGGCTCCAAGGAAGACTTTGCGAGGTAGCACGTGTAAGGTCCACAAATTAGGGGTCCATTTTTAAGGTTAAAAGATTGAGATGAAAGCAGATTGAGGCCTATAGCCTATAACATTAATTACATTCACACACAGACCTCAATCTTTTGAAAGGAACAGCTCACACATGCCTACACCTACACACAGACCAGCAGCGCAAAGAAGCAACATGCACCTGCCAAATGCATAGGCAATCAAGCTACGTCCCAATACAAGGATGGGACTGTCCCAAGATTAGGGGTCCCTTTTCGGGGGTTCCTATAATAGGATTTTACTTTATTGGGGTCCTAAGACCAAAGCCCTAAACTATTGGGATCCCCCTATTCTGAAAAATGCCAGATCTCACTGTGTGCGCTTTCCATCCTTCTGCCTCCATAAGAACAGCAAAACCCCAGTAATCATCCCATACGAGCTACTGTCATATAGTCTATACTCCTAGCATCCCCCTTAAGAACCCCTATCAGACTACCTTATGAAACCCCCTTTAAGGAGTGTAGACTATAGCCCATTTGGTATACAACAGTGTCACTGGCTATGTCTGCTTGGAATTCCCCTCCCATGGACCTCCAAGCAAGCCTTCTCCCTAAGGGTCCAAGGACCCAAATAATAGGGTTTTAGGGCCCAAATACTGTACTTTGAATGGTATTTGGGACCTAAAACCCTATTATTTGGGTCCTTGGACCCTTAGGGTTCTAAGACCTCAACGCGAAGGCCTCGTTTCATGAGCTGCGCGCATGGCCGCAACTTTGTCCCAAGCATTCACGGCTTGGAACGACTTCAAACAAGACAAAGTATCCGTGGATGCCTTAAACGTTATACAAACCATGGTTGATCTATTGAGTCCTAGAGGCAGGAAACAGATTTTACCTTGCTGCGCTCCGAGAATAAACATTACAACAGCAACCAATCGTCTAGCAACGAAAGGCATAGTCTCCTGTATCTGCATAGGTACTTCCCTGGCTTGCTGACAGAAGCCATGAAATCCGAAACCCCAAAAGCTGAGCACCTTGAACCCATTCCCAACAAAGTGTATTTGAGCCGCTTCGCTGCAGAGAGATGATCAGAGGGCTAATTTCCTAGACCCTCCTCCTACCCTCTATTAGGGCCTAAGTACCCACTATTAGGGACCATATATCCCCAATTAAGGGTACTAGGAAGGTCCTGGTTGAGGATGCTTGAAATCTTTTCAACAACGTCGGAGACGTAGCAGCTTGGGGTTGAGGCTGTGGCTCCCCTGATTGGGGATCTCTATGTACCCTGTAAAAATACCCTCAAGCCGGGTCCAATAGTTAGGACCCAGAAAGGTCTGGGTGGCATGGATCCTGTGGGTAGGCCCCCTAGGTTTGTACGCGCGTACGCACTCTAACAAGATCTTCACTGGACATCTTTCTGGAGCAAAGGGTCATCTTCACCCAGAGCAAGGCCCACCTGACCCCACTGCATCACTCGCTGACATGAGAATCTTGGATCTGAAGTTCGGACAGGCAAGTACTAGAATAGCACGAGCCAACCCCACCCACCAATAACACAATTCAAGTGCCCATGCGTTGTTTTGAGCATGAAGGCCTTTAGAACAGATCCACAAAAGCAGGCCGACACTACATGCCACTTGCGAGACTTGCGCCGCCATCCGACCGTTATGCGGCACGAACCGAACACGGACACCATGATCCTGGGTTGCTGAAAAGGGTATATATATATATAGTAAAATAATAGGGTTTTTAAGTTACCATAATGGGTATATATAGTAAATAAGAAGGTTTCCCCAATATAGTAACTTAATTTAAGTTCCTTTTCAGCAACCCAGGATCGCCCGGACCGTAGGAGCTTTTCGTAGATCTTCCAACTACCTTCCACGCTGCCGACCTAAAACGCCTGTTGACTTACTGGTTCTTAGTAGGGAACCGTAGGGCTCCAGTTACCTAAATGATGGGTTCTAGGTTCTATATACCCTATAGTTACATAGCCCAGTAGCCTACTATTTGGTAACTGGGAGCCCTAGGGGAATAAAATCTCTATATAACCCCTATATAATGAATTCCGTATTCCCCTACTGAGAACAAGGTCTAAGGATAGGTTGTTGTTTTACGCACCTTGTGTCAAAGCTGCTTCCTTTTCTGTTTCGTGGCTGTCGTACTGGCCATGTCTTGCTGCAGATGGAACAGCGCGGGAATTCCAGAAGGGAGTAGGGACTACATGAGCTATATAGCCTAAACTCCTAGTATCCCCCTTAGTAACCCCTATAACACTCCCCTAAATCCTAAACCCTAAATCCTAAACCCTAAACCCCTTAGTAACCCCTATAACCCTGTCCTAAATAATCCCCTACATGACCGACTTTAAGGAGTTTAGGCTATAGCTAACGTGTCAAGGGGCCTGAAAACTTTCGTAAATTTCCGAAATGCAAGCCTAAGGCTCTCCGAAGGGGGCTCTGCATGCCACGATTAGGCTCCTAGTAGTCTACTAGGGGATAAGGCAATACATATATATATATATATGAAGGGATTTTATAGGAACTATATAGGGAGTATTCTATAAAGGGATTCTATAGGGATTATGTTATGTTTCCTTATTCTCTAGTAAGAAGCAGTAAGATTAGCGTCCGTCAGGCTTGGAACTCCAGTCGAGTGGTGAACTCCCACTCGCACACTTTGTTGCTGTGAACAGCATGCGGAGGGGCGACAGGTCTGTACAGTGGCGGCGCTGCGAAACTGTTCTCATGTAATTTGGATGTAGGCATCAGCCTGCAAATCAGCAGCTTTCTCACTTTCACATGTATGCTCCCGCTCTGTCACACAGCTCATCGCACTCATGCCGAGGCAAAGATGTACTTAGAGCTAAATCCAACTTATGAGCTTGCTGGGCTCAAAGAAGGGTACTGGTTGAGGCACAGCGGTTATGTAATGTGACACCCCACCAGCTTTGGGATTGCAGCATAAACGTCTCCCCAAAAGCTGGAAGAATGGTTAGAAGCCGTAGACAGCCCTAAGGGTGCAAGTGCCCATTTCAGGTTCCAATACTAGAGTCTGAAGGCTTTTGGGTACACAAAGAAACCAATATTTGGGTACTTGGACCCGTCTGGCCCTAAACCCAAAAACTCGAGCCCTGAACCCTTCTCAGGCGTGCACACTCCGACGTTGCGCCACCTGCACAAAGAGTGATCTCTACTAAGTTGAGGTAAGGAGTCCATGTATAGGTGGAGATATTACGAAACACTAGTGTTCTCTACAATAGCAAGCACAAGGGACCCTAGGATATCACCGTGTCATAACTTGCTTTCCCTACCTAGGTCCATCTATAGTATACACCTTGAGCCCAAATGGGTTCCGACAGATACCATGAGGCCTGAATCCAGTGGACTTCTAGCCCCGCAGATGAACACAGAGTTCTTCACATATACCACCGCTCAAACCCTTAGCAAGCCCCCTTGCATGGATTCTTTGTTTGCTGCAGCCGTACATGTCGGGAAAGGCGAGTACTGTAGAGGTGCTTAGGGTCATGCAGGACTTTAGTATCCACCGCTTGTTATTCAGGGTTGAGGTCCAGGGTGCAGGGGACAAAGTTGAATAACGCAGACTCAACTGGAAAAGCAAGTGGATTTTTTCATGGACCTTCGTGTATGTGTATAGATTGTTGTGGATATTAAGTATAACAGGATTTCGGCATGTAGTGAGATGGCTATAGAAGGACTACATTGGTAATGTTTCAGGCCTCTGGGACTTTGTGCACAGGTATGTATTATGTAGGTTGTTCTCAAAATTCGGGCCCTTTTGGTTGTAGATTATTTTACGGCACCTAATTTTCAGGGGTACCAAAACGGGACCATAATTTTGGGAACTA